>CM062615.1:29186378-29327344 GCA_025617555.3 Puccinia polysora
ATAAAAAAAAATAAAAAAAATAAAAAAAAATAAAAAAAAATAAAAAAAATAAAAAAAAATAAAAAAAAATAAAAAAAATATAAAAAAAAATATAAAAAATATAAAAAAAATAAAAAAAATAAAAAAAAATAAAAAAAATAAAAAAAAATAAAAAAAATAAAAAAAATAAAAAAAATAAAAAATATAAAAAATATAAAAAAAAATAAAAAAAATAAAAAAAATAAAAAAAATAAAAAAAATAAAAAAAAATAAAAAAAATAAAAAAAATAAAAAAAATAAAAAAAATAAAAAAAATAAAAAAATAAAAAAAATGAAAAAAATGAAAAAAAATATAAAAAAATATAAAAAATATAAAAATATAAAATATAAAAAATATATAAAATATAAAGGGAGATGATAAATTCACAACTCCCAGTTGTGTGGGAGCTGTGTAGGGCTTTACACGGCTCATTTGACCTGTGGGGGCCCATACACAATTCCGCACGTCCCCGGTTGCAACCAGCCAGCAAAGAAGACTGGATCAAGGCAACCGGCAGTGGGGGGGACCTGACCACCCTCTCACCAACAACAAGGGTTGCCCCCCCCTTTTACCAAGGGGTAGGAGAAAAAAGCTGAGGGGGATCTGACCACCCCCCAACCCATCTGTTGTTACCAACACCCTGGGGGCATCAACCTCCAGGGCCCTGGTGGGGGGATTTGACTGCCCCCTCCAGGGAATTGACAGAAAGGAGGGGGGGGTGGAATGTCAGCTGGTTACACCCCTCCCCCCCCATTTGAGGATGAGACCAGACCCAGGTGATTCCTGGGTCCCACTAATTTTTATTAGTTTTATTAGTTTTTTATTCTTTTATTCTTTTATTTATTTTTGGCCTTTTTTTATTTTTGGCCTGCAATGGTTTGTAGTTGTGTGGCATGCTACACAACTACATCCACCTGTATAAAACCCCACAAGAATTGAATGTAGTTGTGTGTGGTTCCACACAACACCAAACCATTGTATGGGGGCAACATGACTTAATTGAGTTGTGTAGAGGCCACACAACTTGACATGAGTTGTGTAGCATGCCACACGGCCCATTTTATTTGTGTATATGACTCAAATGGGTTGTGAATTTAGCATGAACCAAATAAAAAAAATGAATAATTTACAGATTATTTATTTATTAATTTTATTTTTTGTTTCTTGTTTGAAAAAGGTTTACATAAT
Source organism: Puccinia polysora (assembly GCA_025617555.3). Classification (NCBI taxonomy): domain Eukaryota; kingdom Fungi; phylum Basidiomycota; class Pucciniomycetes; order Pucciniales; family Pucciniaceae; genus Puccinia; species Puccinia polysora. The sequence continues at coordinate 29,187,586 of CM062615.1, forward strand.
TATTTCAATTAAATTTTCCTTAATTTTTTCCAACTCTATCAAATATTCCAAGAAATATTTATTGATTCTTTATGAAATTTTTTGATTTTATTGGAAGAAGCTATGAATGAGTTTGAAATCAAAACTATTTGATTTCTTTCCATTTACTTATTTATCTTAAGATTCTTTGATAAAATAATCTAAATTGAATTTTTCTTTTATTTTTCCACCAATTATTCACTCTTATTTAAATCAGTTTCAACCTGGATTTTATTAATTCCCAATTGATATTTTAGCAATTTTTCATCAATTCTATTTTAAGTTCAAAATTATTTTTCAAGGAGGCTTGTATTTCAATTTTATGAATTTATTCCCATTGTTTTACCAAAATTTTCACTGATTAAAATTAGCTTCAAATTATAATTTTGATTAATTTGTTTTCAATTTTTTATTCTTCTTTAAAAAAAATTCAACAACCTCCAAAGTGAATCTCTATTGATCTTTCATAATATTCATAATATCCTCTTTCTATAAATTTTTTTCTTTTTTCATAGCGGTATCAAATCAAAAATTGGGTATTTTTTTATTTCTTTTTATTCTTTTGAAATTGTATTACATTTGGTTTTTAAGCAGCTTCTGATTAGTCTTCTTTGTTTTTTACATACCCTAATTTTCAGCATATTGAAAGAAATTTATAATCAAATATTTCTTTATTTCTCACTAATCTCTTGTTAATCTTCATCAATTTATCATCCTGCTTTGATTCATATTCACTTTTTTTTGTGATTTTTTGTGATTTTATTTTTGAATTTCAGGATCTCAGCCTTCTTTCCCCTTTAAATTTTGCAAAGTATGGCATCCCATAGGGTTCACACCCAGGAAAAAGAATGAAATCTGGGATTTGATTTAAACAAATTTTTTTCATGTTTTCATTTGATTAATCAAGGTTTTACACCTTTTCCTACTCAGGGAAGGCTTTGAAAATCCCTATTTAATTGAAAAAAAACCTGACTTATTTCAATTGAAATAAATTTTTTAAACCTTCCTTGATTTGGAAATCATATCAGGATCCATAAATTTATCAAAGAAAGTTTAATTTTTTTATTTTATAAATTCATCCCCTTTCTGTTTTCTTTTTTCAAAAAAAGAAAAGGATTTGGATTCATAAATCATGATAGTGGAAACAGATTCAAGAAAAGGAAATGAATTAATTTTATAATTGAATTGGTGCACCTGTGCCCACTGACTGATCACTGACAACCCAATTATTTTCATTGGAAGATAATCAATTTAAGCATATTTCAAGAAAAATATTATAAACTGGAAACACTATATTGAGGAAAAAAATTATTGTTCAAAAAAATTTAAATATAGAATCTGGCCATCTTGAAAATTTAGTCTTGGATTAAGTGATTGGAGATTCCCTTAAAATTGATCTGGTTCAACACACAAGGCTTATACCATTGAATTATCTAAGATTTTTTCAACTTATGATGATTCTGAGTGCTGTCTGAAAGGGAATCCTCAATTAATTTACTACAAAGATTTTATTTTGTAAATGAATAAACTATTTTTGTAGACCAAGGAATTTCCATTGCTGGTGATGACCTTGATAAGTGAAAATGGTCCCCAATTGTGCTTAGTAAAACTCACAAAGCAGCTCAATAATGCACATGAAAATAAAGTGAAAAAATGTGCCAACCTCTCCAGTATTATCTTATGTGTGACACAGTTTTTTATATCAATTCTGCATGCATTGGAATTTTTTTCCAGAATTGCTTCGACCTCTTTTAATTCCATGGTTCTCTTATATGATTTCACTAATTCCTGTTGTCTGGAAGGGGTGAAGAAGTGCTCATGCCTAGCTGGTACTTGATGCCACTTCGATACACAGCTAGGATTATCAAATACATATAATGACGTTTTAAATGATGGAATGTAATCATTTGTTGTTAATTGTTGCTATGATGGTGATAGTGGTGACTGTCGATGAAACTACTCACAGAAATCAGTTGGAAGATTTCCAGGTTTCAGATAACTTTTGATCTATGTGGCATACTTCAATTTACGTGCGTGTGGGCACACAATATACCCAAGATTATGGGGGCTGATGACAGGAATTTACCCCCACTTCTTGGGACCGCTTCGCTGTTCACATCACTGCCTTCAATTTTCAGCCTCTTTTCCGCCGAATATTATCTGGTGCGTGGTACAGAGATGAATAAATATTATGCATCTCGCATGTGCTATCGCAGACGAAAGCTGCCTAGAAGGGCCCGGCCCGTTGGACTTGAAAATTGTTGAATGTAGCGTTGAACCGTAAGATTCACTCATGGGCACTCGTACCTATCAGGTATACGGGCTACAACACCATTCTTGTTGAATCATGTCAGGTACGCACCGTCAATTCGTTTCTCTCTGCTTCTTGTGGTAAAGGTCTCATTGACACTCTCACTCTTATGACCTCCAGGACGGGGTGCCTACTACAAAGCCCGGTATGGTGGTGGCGGAAGGGGAGGATCGTTTGCCAAGCCGCCGTCATCGGCCCCACAATTCAATGAGCTTAAGCGGTTGAGGGTTGATTCAGTCGCGCGGAACTCTTTTGAGTTGAGGAAGATGTTGTTGGAGCGTGATAATCGGTATGTAACATCATTGTTTTAAACTCATTGATGAACTTGTCGACCTCATTAGCTTTGTTTTTTTCATTTTTAGTCCGTATCCTGCCTACCATGACATCGAAGGGAGCTGGAGCTTTGAATGCTTCGGGCTGAGTGTGACGAGGACTCAATCCGACCCTTTTGCCCCACCTACACGGCTTAAAATCAATCTCACCTCCAACCAGCATAAATGGCCCCAACACTTACGAGCCTCACCCATTAGACGTGTCGCGTTAGCCGACTGGCTGACCCGCCGCTTTGCTCGTCTGGTCAAAGCACCCCAGGCAAGTAACTCTGCTCAATCTGGAGGCGGAGGATGGCACAGTGCCAAAGGTGGCGATTTTTCAATAGATGCTCCTGGAGAGCAGGTCCTCGAGCGTAGTTCTTGTAGATTTGACGCTCAAACTGGAGAGTTAATTCTAAGGATGTCCATAAACCTGCCAGCCAGAGGTCGGAGTATCTTGGGCGAGCTGGCCGCTCGGATGTTTTGCGATCAACTTGCCGAACACATTGACCGGGGCTTGATCTGGGCTAAAGGTATCGAATCAGAGGCTGCAGATTGGGTCCAGGCGGTAGAGGATCAAGATGTACTACGCAACCTCGTAGCTGAGGCAGGTGCGTCTCGCTATATTTTCCACCTTCGCGTTTCAACTTCTAACCGAAGCCCTGTCACTCTCTGATGTAGGCCTAGTTGCATTCATTGGAAACGGATCGATACTTCCTAGACAGTCCGGTGCCTCTGCTTTGCCCATGCCCAGCTCTGCACCAGGACTAATCCCATTCAAAAGTCCTGCATCCTTAGAGCGTATCTTTGAGTTACCTAATAGAGGAAAAGTGGCTGGCATGGGAATTCCTAAAGGTATTACTATCATTGTTGGTGGAGGATTTCATGTGAGTAGAGCGCAAGTAGCTGGATATTTTTCCTACCAATCAAGTGTGGCAACGTTTCGGCTTATGCATATATTTTTGATAGGGCAAATCGACTCTTTTGGAGGCGATATCCAACGGCCCTTCAAATCATACCCCAACCTCCGGTCTAAGTCTGGTGGTCACGCCCACTGCAACCATCCCAGTTTCTTCTGAAGATGGCAGAGCAGTCCACTCCTGTCACATATCCCCTTTTATCCGCAATCTACCCAACGGAAAAGATACTGATTGCTTCTCAACCCCTGATGCAAGTGGGAGCACGAGCATGGCAGCGTCTTGTATTGAGGCAATAGAGCTTCTGGGGGGTCGCCCTGGGACGATTCTTTTGGATGAAGATGGCTGTGCTGGTGAACGATCCTTTCCATTTTTTGCTGGTTTTGATCCTCACTGATTCGATGATTACTCTGGTTGCAGTAAACTTCCTGATAAGTTGGGCTTTTATTTCCTTTTTTGATCTCAACTGAGCACTATTTTCGCGGCGTGTCTACTCGAGGCTAACATGATTGAGTCATCCACAGGAGATGATAAAATGCGCCTCTTGGTGCAAAAGGAATCAGAACCTATCACGCCTTATATTTTCAAGGTGAATTTGTCATCAACAACTCTCCTTATGGTCAGCTTGTTAATCACCGCATCTTCCAGGTCCGATCGCTTTGCCAAGACTACGGTGTATCTACAATTATGGTCGTCGGAGGTTGCGGTGAGCTTCGCTGTATACCTTGCCAGATTTTCATCTGATACATTGACTATGTATATGCTACAGGTGACTACTGTCATGTAGCGGACTGTTGTATCATGATGGAAAATTACAAAGCCTAGTGAGTGGTTCTTGGGTTCATTTTTTTGAACCTTGAGCTTCGAACATCTTACCGGGAAGCTTACTGACGACCATATCAATATCCAACCGACCGGAATTAAGTGATATTACTCATCGAGCGAAGGAAGTGGCCACTTCCTTCACATTCGATATCGAAAAAGAAGATGGTTGGTTAAATTCTTTTCTAGCATTGTGGACGGCATGAGCGTCTGTTCCTCACGGAGCTCCGGATATAATCCAGAATTGATTCGTTTGGATTTCAAAATCTAATATGACTGTTCAGCCGATGGCTTGCGAGGTCTAAGGGCCAGAAAGCTTTTGGCCAAATCTCTGCTTCCGCGCTCATCGCCACCCAAAATTACGGCCAAGACTACTCATTCGATTCAGCATGGCCCAGAAGTTTCTGACCCGGATCACATGCTTGACCTCAGTGGTCTGATCCAACTTTCGTCCACCAGCCAGACACGTTCAATCGCCGCTTTCTTAGCCTATGTTGGCTCGGCGAATCAAGCGCAATATTTAACGTTTCGGGAGTTGATGGACCTGTATGAAAGCTTCTGGGAACGCGAAGATAGCCTAGAACGTCTTGCTGATGCTGCCAGGATTGACGCAGGAGCGATGGCTAGAGTCAATAGGTTATTGGTTGGGATGGCTGTTAACCGTTTGAGAACTGCGAAATTGGAGCAAATCGATCGAACTTCGACCTGGTGAAAACCGAGATATACTGTTCTTTGTGTTGCCGCAGTATATGCTACTTAGCTGGCCGACCTCAAGTTTATGTACCAACACCACTGCCATCCCGGCGGGAGCGATGGGCCCGATAAACAAAGCGAGAAACACATATTGAATTATCGTTCAAGTCTTTTCGAGATGTTTGAGGTGTCTAAGCTAGCTAATCCAGAAAACAACCAAACAAGCCAATAGCTACACTGAGGAAATCCAAGGAAGGGGGATTCTAAAGCTGATTTCCGGGTTCATGCTTTTCTTAGGTACCTTCAATCATTTCCTTGGCACACGAAAGGTTTTTTTTTACGAGACTACATTACTAACACACCAAAATACCACCAGCATAATAAATCATTCTTAACCACACTGCGGCTAACACCCTTGAAATTGCCTGAAAAAGAAGTGCTTCCCCCCTTTGTTTACCTCTGCTCATCAGATACCATTCATTCATTTTTTCACTCCCAAAGCATTTCAAACCTACTAAATCAGCAATATCCACATTGTATAAGGATCGTTCCATTAGGCATGTGCGCCTTTTAGCATTGAAATATTGCCATCTCATTCATTACTTGGCCACTGTCCTATTCCTGCTTGAGAGATAAGAGATATAATCCCACCAAACTTGCTGGTTTCTCTTGTTGCTGCCCTCACATTAAATCAATGTTTACATAAAATGCAATCTCAAGCCTAGATATTGCTGCTTCCTTATCAATCCTCTCAAATCATTTGAGCTTTCATGGGGTTCTAGAAGCTATGGGAGTTATTGCTGTTGAGTTAAAGAAGCCCGACACAACAAGGATTCATGGATCAAGATGATAAGGAAAGGTACAAATTAAAGATGTGTGAGATATAGGGCTATCAAGAGTGGAAATGTCCTGACAGAACCTGGCTCAGACGGTGGTGCAAATTTGTCAGAGATAAAGTAAGTGAGTGAGATTTCAAAGATCTAGGAAAGGGGCCAGTATTTGAATACAATTACAGAGTCCAGAAAGTGGGCCCAATAGAAATAGGGAACACTAAAGAATTTGATAGGGATGCTGGTGGAGCCCAAGAGAGACATGTCAAAATTATATAAATGAATCCTATGGGGACTAACTTATAATAAAGCAACCAATGGTTTTTCTATAAACACTGTGGGTATAGATGGATTTAAACACTTATGGGGTAAATAAGGGAGTAACACCTATGGAGTGGCAGAGCAATGATCAAAAGGGGATATATGTATTCTTAGTGAGACCCAAAGGGTTTTTCTAGAGGGTAAGGGGTAATCAACAATGTATGTTTTTCATAAAGGCTAGCAGAAAAGGCCCAGGCTAATTTCACACCTTTGGAATCACTGAATCCACACCTTTTGTTGAAAAACAGGCCAAGGTATGAATATAGCATTTTCTTTTACTAAATTCATGCCCTGTAACATGTTTTCTGACCCAAAGAAGGAATGTAAACCTTAAAAATTTGTTCCAATTGAAAAAAGTTTGAATATAGAAAAATACAGTTTAGCATGCTTTCTAAGGTTTAAAGGACTTTCTGGGGGGGGACTTGCCTTTTGGTGATGTGTGCATGCCTTAAAAGTTTCCAAGGACTGCTTGGGGTTGGAAAACATGCCTTTTCAGGAAATGTTGGGATGTTGGAGGCCTGTAAACATTAATTTAAGCCTTAGATTACTTTGAAAGCACAGATATTTTCCATTTAGGTTGTTTTCTCAGTTATTTGATTTCATAATTTCTTTGATTTTCTGCCTAAAAAGTGTTAAATAAAACTTGATTCATTTTTATATTTAAAAAAATTTCTCTCAAGCCTTGGACCTGACATTGAATTACCTGTTTAGAAATTAAAAGATAGACTTCTAAAGTTGAGATTTATTGCAGATTTGGTCTCTTCTTGTTGTTCCAGGTCAACCTAATTACCTTTCACCTCTCAATTACACGGGTTAGACATGTTGAAGATGATTTATATTATAATTTAATCAAAATTTATCTATGGAGACAGAATCAAAACCTTTCACCCCCCCTTTTTCTGGTGAAAATGATCCATTTCAAAGTTTGATTAGTTAATTTGGATCCTCCTCAAATAATTTAGGAAAAAAAGATTATTTGCAAAATTTTACTGGATGGTTTTATGAGCATGAAGCCCCTTCCCCCTTTTTTTCATGCTGGCAGCTCAAAATTGGTGGGATAATTTTTGGTAGGAGTTTTTTTTTTGGTCTTTTTTTGGAACTACTCATGAGTTTGGGAACTTTAGTACTAAAATATTTTTTCATAAGATGAATAAATTGACTCTTAAAATCAATGATGTTTTGCAATAGATCATACACAGTACTTGGTGAGGTAATTTTTAAATAATATCTTGAGAAGATCACCAATTTCTGGTCCACCTTGCATCATGAAAAAACAATGATCACCTGATTACAAGTGATCATTGTTTTTTCATGGTGTTGGCCAATATTTCCACAAAATAGTGCAAATTAGATCCACATCCCTAGCCAAAAACCGATAAATTCTTTTTTTAAAAAAGGAAATACCACATTGAATTGAAATTTTTGATTCCTCAAATTCAATTGCAAAAATTTCAAAAATGTGCAAAGCTTTTAATGCTCCTATGAATAAATCATCTCCATTTTTTGGTTTTTACCAAATGGAGAGAAGAAGGAGGTGATTTCTTGGTATCATTTTGGAGAATAGGGTGAATTTTGTGGAAAGAAATCTGATAAAGCTTGGCTCACATGGAAGATTTATTTCTTGCTTTTTAGTTTGATTTTTTTTTTTAGAATTGAACACTGTGAGCTTTGATCACCCTTTAACACCATTTTTTTCCAAAAGGAAATAAAAAGAAATTGATAAAAACTAAAGGAAAAATTGAGCTTATCTTGGGGAACTAGTCCATACATAGGTAGGCTAGACAAGGATACAGAATTAGAACAGAAAAGAAGTAAATTGATAAAATTGATAAGTAAAAAATGATTATATAAGATATTAAATAGGAAAAATAAAAACATCCAATAGGATTTATTCTAGACTTGGAGGAGAATCAACCTCTAAATTTCATTAATTAGTTAGGTTTGAAATAAAATATGGTATGTTGTGGTGCAATATTCCAGACTGGATTGAATCCTGCCATTTAATGATATTTTATGAGGAACTAGCACTTCATTCTCTCAAAATTGATTGTAGGAAAGCCTTTGATCAAAATATCAATCATATTCCCTTTTAAAAATCTTCACCCCTAGATGTCTTCCCTCATTTTTTAAAAAAATATAAACATAAGAAAGATTGTTTGAGAAAGCCTTTAAAATAAATTTCAACCAACCACACATGGTGACACCCTCTCTATTAAAATTTAAAATTTAAAAAATTTAAATTTTCTTTTCCAAATATCTGTTTTCTTGATTTTTAGTTTGCTTTTAAATTATTCTGGTGAATGTCCCACTTTCAATTGTCCAATTTTACAAAATTTCCAAATTTCCAACCCAAAATCCAATCAATCTTCTTAATTTTAAATTTTATACCAATCAAACTTCCCAATTGTAAATCTTCTTGAGTAATTGAATTGCATGCACTTTCATAAAATTGAATCAGTCAGAATACATGTTGATTTTTTGCCCCTGATTTTGAAATATTCATCTCATTCTCCATAACCCAAGACTCATTTAATCATTATTTTTCCATCCTACACCCCTGATTCTAGTAGTTTCATCCCAGATTTATTGAGTTTTAAATTCAGTGGCTTTGAAGAATTTTTGAGGAAAGTCTTCCCACATGAATAAACCTTTGAGAAGCCTTTACATCAATTTTCAGTTGGCTGAAAAATTTCAAGATTGGAACCAAAATTTGTTTTTCAGTGGATACTCCAGAGAAACCATGAAGTTAGTATCTAAATTTACCATTCTGTTGGACCTAAATCACAAATATTTTTGTGTGTTCTATTAAAAGAAGAATCCTATAGATAGACAAAAAATTTCCATTTCTCTCTCTCTCCCTCTCTCTTTAGTTTTTTTGGACACAAACAAGAATCCATCACCTGTTTGCTAAGAATGAATCTATTTCATATTATTTTTTTTGTGTTTTTTTTTCAGAAAGGATTTTTAGTTGAATTCCATAAAATCTTATTCTTTCCTGTATAATATTCTGTTTTATTTTTTATTCTTTGGTTCAAATAGGACTTTCTGTTTTCCTATAATATTTCCTAAAGTATACATACTGAAAAAATGCTGGCATAATGGATCAGTCCTCTTCCTCTTCCTAAAAAATTATGTGTTATGCGGAACTTTTCTAGATGCAAGTTGTTTGATGATTAAACTAAAATCCCTTCTGAAAAGATATCTCATGAAATTTCTATCTTTGATCCTTTACAATCCAACCTTAGTTATATTTTTTTTTATTTTCTTTGTTTAATTTTTATTTCTTGGGAAAAATTGGGAAATCAAGCTTTCAAAAGCTTCTTTAGCTGAAGAATCCGTGGTTTCATCACCCATGAAAAAAAATTCCCTGGATATCACACCCAATTTGTCTTCAAAAAACACTTAAATTGAGTTTTTTTTTCTTGAACTATTATCCAAAAAAAATTAAAGCTGGAGTTTGCTTATTTTTTCTTCATCCTCAAGATGAATCCATTGTTATCCATTAATAAAATGAGGCTTTCAATAAATATCTAAGAGTTCTAGTGTAAGTGGATTCCAGGAAAAAAAGGCTGATATCAGTCAAATAGATTGAGCATTTATTTTTAGTGATATAAATCCAGCTTTTTATTGTTAGTTGATCCAGATCTGGAATCATGGGAAGAAAACTGTCACAGAATATCCATTTTTCTTTCCAATAAAGAGATTTCACAGAAGATTTAAGGGTATTTTTTTATTTGAGGAGAATTTAGTGAACCTTTCAATTAGCTTAGTATTTTTTCTCATCCAAGAATAATTTATACATTTGGGATTTCAAGTTCAATTCAAAAGTAAAAATTTGAGTTGATTTTTTCCATTTCAAGATACAAGGAATGAATAATTTTTTAAAATAAAAAAAAGTATTTTCCTATATCTAAAATTGATTCATTTATGTTCTATCAAGCCAGTTTGGGAAGCAGGCCTTTCTCTTTTTAAATCATGCATGGTGCCAAAAAAAAAAATCTTGGTGCCTAGCCAAGTGATTTGGTTTGGGTGCCTTATCAAGTGTGTGCTGGCACACAGCCAAACTTCACAGTAGCTTGAGGTTTCTGTTCAAATCTGGTTTCAATGAACAATTAAGATATTTTTCCAATTGAGTTCTTCAATTTGGTGGTCAAGTTCTTGAGCTTTGGATTTTGAATGAGGAATTTTTCATCTAATTAATAAAAAAATATATAAAAAATATTCAAAATAAGATAGTTTAAAAAATGATTATTTTTAAATAGAAATAATATAACAAAAACAATTCACTCTTAAAATAGAATAAAATTGGGTTTAAAAACAGATAATCAAGTCAAAAAAGCAGACCCAGTTGACATTTGAGGCTTGGATGCCACAAAAGTTGATTTCCAACCAGAAAAAATAGGTAGAGTTCCAATTGTGGACTCCTGAAAGACCTACCTCATCAAGAAGTTTAGGAATACAGACAGTTCCTGCTTGATTTATGTCAATTCAAGCTTGGTCTGATTCAAAAATGGGCTTGATAGACCATATTTGAAGTAATATTATCTCAATTTCTATTATAATTATTATTTTTGGATTGTGGATCTTTCAAACCTGAAATTGGAAGAAGGTCTTGTTTCAGACTCCCCATCCAAAAAAGTGGGGTGGGGGGCACATTTTATCTCTGATGATTTTTTTTGGATTTAAAAACACTTAAATATAAATTTCCATTTTCTTATTTCAACAATTTAGACTAGTTATTTCATCTTTAAGGTTGTATTTTTGAAATGTCTAAAAAATAATGAGCCATGGTCAAAGAACATTTTTCACCTGATGAATAAATTTTATCCTTTAAACACTCTAACCTTTATTCCCAAAATTTAAATAAATTTTTAACAAATTTCTTCCTCTTAATATCTTCTAGTACTCTTGCTAGTACTCTTGAAATATTTTATTATACCTCATTCCAAATTTGGATTCAAGAAAGAATCCCATCCAATTCAAATCTTGGTTGGATTCAAGTTTCCAAGGTCCAATCCAGATGTTTAAATAAACAAAATAATGATTTCAAAACCACCTCAGTTATTAATTTTTTAACTCAAATTCAAATATTTTTTTATATCATCAAGCTAGTTGCTTGATACTCTCCTCTTTCCAATTATCATTCTCAAGTTTTCAAACGGATGATGCAGCTACCAAATGTACCACATCTTCTAAATACCCTTTGGAAATGTGATTTAAATTTAAAGGATATTTTAATTTCATAGGTTGAGATTTCATCAGATATATACTATTAGGGTGTATCAAAGTTAAGCATACCTGCCATTTTTTAATGGCGGGTTTCAACCCAAATCCGCAATTTCAAACCTGCCATTAAAAATCACAAAAATCCACTTATTTCAAATCAGAGGTGTCAAAGTTACCTGAAAATAAATTGGTTTTTTCAAATAAAGTATTTGAAGGCTTTAACCAACTGAACCAATATTTCCACATCATCACCCCTGGTTTCAACCTCCAACCTCATGGGAAAAATTATACCTCCAACCTCATCCAAAAATTTGATTCATTGCTCTTCATCTCTTCATTGCTATCCTAATAACTTCATCACTCTCATTGCTTCATAAATCTCATCACTTTCTCACCTCATCACTTCATCCCCCTCATTGCTTCATCACTCTCATCACTTTCTGACACATTATTGATTTAATCACATCCATCCTCTCATCACTTCATTGCTTCATCCCTGCTTTCATCAAATCCTAACTCTCATTGCTTCATTGCTTCATCACTTCATCCACTCTTTCAAGACATCCCTTCATCACTTCATTGCTTCATTGATTCATCCCTTCATCCATCTTACTCTTTTTAAATAGCCCCTCAGCAATCTTCCCCCCACAATTCCACTAAACAATCCAATTGACCAAAGCAGAAATACCCCAGGAAATCAAAATCCACCATCCTCTCCCATCAGCTTCCAAAGGATCAAGTCAGCTCAAGAGAGCTGATCACATCATCCTGGTAAACTGGCTTGAAATTCCCTCCAACTATGATTCTTGCATTGTATCTGAAAATGAAACACAAGTTTGCCAACCTCCATCCAATAAGGTTAATGGTTATCTACTGATGGCTAATGAACTGAAGAATAAAACCAAAGGTAGGCTGGATTTTTCATCCAGAAAGATGTGGGAGAAATTCAAGAAATATAAACCCAAGTACAAAAAATCCTACTCAATGTAAATCTCCACTGGCTTTGGTATCACCAACTCCAATAAAGCAAAGGGAATCAACTTGGTGGTTGATAAGTTGGACTCCATTTGTCTTTTTTATATTCATGTGGATGAAATCTTTGGAAAGAAGGCCAATATCACCCCTTTAGCCGCTTTTGATGCCCAAAAATCAGATTCAGTTGATGCTAAGGACCTGGCTGTGGATGCTCAGCCTAGCAATGATGATCCCAATGAAACCTATGAGTGGCCCCAATCTGATGTGGAGGAGGATATTCCAACAGAACCAGCTCCAATCATGTCTAAATCAGCATTGATCAACAATTAAAACACTTCCTTGGACCCCTCACTTCCTTTTGTGGATTGCTCTCTTCCTGGGGTGGAAGAGATTAATGGCTTGACCAATGAGGAGCAAGTTATTCCTGTATTGCCACTACCATCAAAATCTGCTCAAGTAAGGAACCAAGTTCTTTTCTCTTCTGTCTGGTTAATCCTGACTGATTTAAAATGTAAAAAAATAGGCTCATCTGCTCCTCAATGGCCAAATACTCAAGCCAATGGGGCCTCCCACATCCCCTTCAAATGAGGAAAATGACATTCCCACAGAAAATTTCTCTGCAAAGGGAAAGCAAAAGCCTCAAATTCCATCAAAATCAACCCCAATAGCCGTCAAAAGAGGAGAAACACTTCAAATATTTCTGGCTTTGAAGAGATCATGGAGAAGAAATATTCAAGTAAGCACACTGGATTCTCCTTGCTTTCAAAATCAAGCTCATTCTTATTCCCCTCCAAAAAACAGTGAAATCACAAATTGAACCTGAAAAACTTCAATTTGAAAAGGAGAAGTGGGATCCTCAACTGACTATGGATTGTAAAAAGCAGAAAGCTGAGAGTTTGGCTCATCAAAAAAATTTGGATGCTGAGTGGCAAATGAAACAGGCTGAGCTGGAGTTTCAAAAAGAGGAAAAGGAGAAGGATTGAGAGGAAGGCCAACTCACAAAGGAGAGGGAAAGGCTAGAAATGGGAAAAATATAGGTTATCATTAGCCATAGAATGTATTGGTAGCAGTAGAACTGTTGATGAAATCAAGGAAATTACTCAATTGCCTGGCTTGTAAAATATTTGATTTGATAAAGAATTTAAAAATAAAAACAAAACATTATTTTCAAATACAACAATTTTTGAGCCTATTTTTAACCCCACAAATGAAATTTTTATTTTCATTTTCATTTACATTCTGTGGTCTAGAATATCTTTGACCACTTTTAAAGTCTTTGCAAGTGTTGAGAGTGGTCTTGTTAAATTGCAAAGACATAGCCATCCTAGTATGGGTGGCAGTCTCTATGTTGTGATTAAGACCTTGAACCAGCACAAAAAGCCAAGGACCAAACAAGGAACAAATGAAGACCAAGCATCTAAATCTAAAGACTCTCTCCTTCTTGTGTCTCTCATCTGATTAGGTTTACTGGAGACTATGTAACTACTACCTCTCATTTTTGTACCTAGTTCTCCTTCTTCTTTTTACTCACTCATTTTTGCGCTCTTCATCATCATTACATGCTCATCAGGTATTTCTTTCCTTCCTCACTTGTTCCTGATCCCTGGTCCCAAGACCTGTTCCTCACATTTCTCCTACTTGTGCTGGTCAATCCAATAGGTTATGAGCCCAGATTGAACTACCAGCCATGAGAAAAATAGGACAGGGAACTTGCTTTGATACTCAGGAAGATAGAAACCCAAAAACATGGCTTATCCCTCTGAACTTGAAGATGGCCTGCCACCCGCTCCCATAAACTCACCTACTGCCTCCGATAGTGAACAAAAATTATATTTGAGCTCCTCTTCCACCTCATCTTCTGGCTTCAATGTTCAGAATATTCTTACACAGCAACCAACACCTTTAATAATGGGGGAAAATCATGACCTAAGAGGCCTCCATGGAGAAAAACTCACAGGCCTGGAAAATTTCTCCAGCTGGAGAAACCAAGTCCTCACTGGATTGGGATAAAAGGATCTGGATAAAGTTTTCCTTGAACAAGTCAATGACACTACCCCTGAAATCAAAATCAAAAAGAAGTATGCTACTACCTTCATCTGACTACATCTGGATCAACAAAATTTCACCATATTTGTCAAAGATCCCACATCCTATGAACCAAAGATCCTATGGGAATCCATCTGCAACCATTATACCACAAAATCCCTCAAGAATGTTTTCAATCAAATGGACCGCCCCTATGACATCCAATTTACTGAAGGGAAACTATGAGAATCAACTAAAATTCAAAGAAACCTTCAAACTCCTCCTTGAAGTATCCAATGGCAGTCTCAATTCCTCTACTATTGAAACTCTGTGGGCAATCATCATCCTTAAGAAACTGCCTTCCTCTTTTTCCATCATGATATTGCTACAATTTTACCAATAAAAAGGCAAGAAAGCCAAAATTCCCCTCAACACCTTCCTGAGAAACCTGGAACTTGAAATACAACAAAAAGACAACTTTCAAAAGAAACCACAAACTACTGCATTTCAAGTTTCAGAATCTGCTCAACCAGGACAAAACAAGGGAGTTAAGAAGCCTCAATACTGCAAGAACAGGACCCACAATCCAAACACAACTCACACCCCCAAGCAATGTCACCAATTTCATCCCAAACTAGCAATCACACATCATCAAGCTGCCCTAGATCATTTCCAATCCTCCCATGGGAAGTCAGCCCCTGGAATAATCATGCTAAGTCTCAACCACTCTCATCCCAATGTGGTAATCCTTGAAAGCGGTGCATCAGGACACTTCCTCAAATACAAAGAGTACTTTGTGGACTTCACCCCAGCCCCATCCACCCTCTACACTGCCAACAGTACCCCTCTTCAAGTAGAAGCATACAGACAAGCCATCATACCTCTATTCACAGGACTTCTTGACATACCCTTTGCTCAATATGTCCCCAATATCTCCAACTCACTCATCTTGATGACGCCATACCTACAATCCAGCTACTCAATTTCCCCTACCAAGAAAGGCTTTTTCTGTTCCAAAGACAACCACCACATCATGTCAGGAAAGTTTGTCAAAAAAATACTTGCTCTGGAAACCTCCCCAGCTCAAGCCAAATCTTTCCTAACATCTCTGGATCTTCATTGTGCGCTTGGACATCCAAATCAAAAATCTTCCCTAATTGAACTCTGGAAGATTTTGACTGCGCCAACTGTAACACCTCCAAAATGACCAAAACCCCTTTTCCAGGGAACTTTCCCACTCCATCAAATCCTCTAAAGTGCATAGACATGGACCTTTGTGGACCAATCACCCCCACTTCAAAGGGAGACAATTGTTACTGCTTCAAAATCATCAACAGCTTCTCTCAATTTGATTTCATATATTCTCTTTTCTGAAGTCTGATGCTTGCAGTATTTTTTCTACCTTCATTAATGAATTTGAAAGTTCCTCAGGGAATAGAATCAAATCCTTAGTGTCTGATAATGGAGGAGAATTTTGAATTAATTGTTCAAGGCACTCTTCCAACAAAACAGTATCAAACATTTAACAACATCTCCTTATACCCCTCAACAAAACCATTTTTCTGAACAAGGAAATTGTACCACTATCAAGAAAGCCCAAGCCCTACTATCTACCAGCAGTCTTCCCCTTGAATGGCGGGGTGAGGCTGTCTGTACTGCTGTCTTCCTCAAACATTTCAACCCTCATTCTTCTTTGAAGTCAAAGACACCTTACAAATTATGGTACAACAAACCTCCCAATCTCAGTCTCCTGGTTCCATTTGGCTTCAAGGCCATTTTCTTTATTGAGAGGAGGTGGAGAAACTCCAAATTCTCTCCATCCCAAACCCAAGATGTGCTTTTAGGTTTTGAATCCCATCACCAATCCTGTAAAGTCTGGATCCCCTCCTTGAACAAAACTAAAGTCTCCCATCATGCAAAATTCTTCCCCAATATCTTTCCTTTCAAATCTAACCCCAACTTATCTCCATCAGATCCCTCCTTGCTTCAAGTCAAAGAATCCCTTCCAACTCTCCTGGAATATAATCCCAAGTACCCTGAGCCGGAAAGTCCTATCACTGGCTCCTTGATTGACAATAACTCCACGGTTGATACCTCTCCAATGAACCAACCTAACTCCTGCAAACCCATACCTGATGGCTCCTCCAGTAACCCCATCACGCCACATCCCAGTTGTTTCTATGCCTACGTTCCATGGTATGAAAAAGCTCCTCAAGAAGTTGGATTGGACATCTCCTCCAATTGGATTCTCCCAACCATTTGTTTTCCAAGGGCCAATCTCATTTGTTTGGAGCCCTCCTTTTTCTTGGACCCAAAAAACATTACAGAAGCCCAAAACTCAGATGACTGGGAGGGTTGGAAAGCTGCTCTGGAAAATGAAAAATAAAACTGCAATTTGCATCAATTCTGGAAAATTTTCCCAAACTGGAAACTACCTGGGTCTTGAAATCAAAATTTGGAGCAAATGGGGAATTCATCAAAAGAAGGTGCAATTATGCGCTTGTGGTTTTTGACAAGTAGAAGGCATTGAATACAATGAGACTTTTGTGCCCACCAGACGCCTAGCTTCTCTCAGAATAATTCTCAGTCTGGTGGCCTTGTTTGACCTCAAACTCCATAAAATTGAAGTTAAGTGTGCCTTCCTCAGAGGCAAACCTCAAGAAAAGATCTTCATCAAAGCCCTGGAAGGTCTGGAATTTGAGATCCCTCCTGGATACAGACTGAGGCTCTTCAAATCACTATAAAGCCTGAAGAAGATTCCCTGCTGCTGGTATTTTATCCTCTATTCCTTCTTCTCATCCATGAGCTTCCTATCCAGCGGTGTTGATCCTTGCGTGTTGGTCTACTCCAACACAGCTAAATTCTGCATTGTGTTTTTCCACATTGATGAATTGATCATAGGAGGCAACCAATTGGGAGTCTCTGAATTAAAGAACCAAATCAAGTCCTTTTTTGAAATGTAAGACCTTGATGAGTGCAATTGGGTCCTTGGTATGCATGTCACTCAAAATTGAGCAGCTCAAACAATCCAACTTCCTCAAGATTGCTACATCAACATGCTTGAGAAATATTGCATGAATGACTGCAAGCCCGCTTTCACTCCCCTCCCACAGGGGGTATCCAACATACCGGTCTCATTGCAACCAATAGAACCCAAATTCAACTACCACTGCGCGGTGGGCCTTTTAAACTACCTGTTGCAGTGCACTCAATCCAATCTTGCCTTTTGCTGGAGCTATCTTTCCCAGTTCCTCAACTCTCCCTCTGTCACTCATAAACAACAATTTACCCATGTCCTACATTACTTGAAATCCACCAAGGACCGCAGAATCACTCTGGGTGGACCTGTTGACTTGGCCTTCTCCCTTGCTGCATACTGTGATGCAGATCATGCACCCAGAAGTGATTGGCACTACTTCACTGGGAGTGTCCTCCTGCTCCATGGCCCCATCATGTGGCACTGTGGTGACCAATTTGGGAAACCTCATGTAAAAGGAAAAATTTTTATATGTTATTTTGTCTTCAATCAAAAAAAAATTGTGTTGCTATGGTTACTCTTTCTCTTTCCCATATACCAACTTCTTCCTGTCCTAGTGGTCTAGATAGGGCCTTCCAGGATGGATCAAATCCCCAGCATCCTGCATTCAACTCCTCCTTGTTGCACTTGCACCCCAGATTTTTTTTTTTGGCCAAGCGCGCACACAATAATCATCATTGATCATCTCCTCCATCCTTATTGATCATTTTCTCTCTCATCAATCATCATCAAAATCTGTTGCAATCAATCAACCTCACCAATCATCCACCTCAATCTCCCCATCTGACTTATCTCATTGCCTCCCAACACCCATCCATTGCTCAATCATCCGCCTCACTTCCACCACTGTTGCCTTGTGCCAATCATCCCATCCTTTTTTCCCCATCAACCCCCATTTGCTCATCTGATGGACCGCAAGCTGTTGCTCATGGCCATTGGTACCATTGTCCATCAACCTGAAAAACATACATCATTTATTTCTCACCTTGGTTAGCTCACCAACGGACCAGCAAGCTGTTGCTTGCGGCCATTGGTGCAGCCATCCTCTAAATCCTCCAACCTTGCTCCTCACTCCTTGCGACTGATGTCACCAACAGAATTGATCAACTTCCCCTTTGAATCAATCATCTCCCACTATCACCGCCATTGCAACCAACTTGCCAACTGGCCGGCAGCCATCAATTATCTGCCCATCAGCAACCGCTTGCACCTTGCTCATCTCACAATCATCCGCTGCCTGTGGTCATCCTTGACGCGGGCTGGGTGCCTTTTCTTTTTTCTCTCTTCATCTTTTTTTTCACATTTCACTGTCTCCCTGTTGAAATTTTGTTGTTTTTAATTACTATTTTACCTCAATCCGTCTTTTGTTGTCAAAAAAAAAATCTGCTTCATTTGTGTTATCCCTTATTAAGTAGTCTACAGGGCCTTGTTCCCATAAAAGGAGCGGATCTCCCCTTCCTTTTTTCTGGCCTCCTATCATCATCAGCACTATAATTGATCAATAAATCCGTGGGGCCTTTCCCCTTTGGCTGAGCATTTTATCCTGGGTATATCTATGATTGCCCCCTGATCTTTGAGCCTTCATACTCAAATATTGATCCGTCCCTCTGTGGCCTTGTTCTTTATCACCAACCAATAGATTTTTTGGTTGAAGAAGAATCCATTTGATTGAATTCTTGAGTGTGTTGCACCACTCTTTGATCCCTTTTTTGACTATAATGGTCTTGATCATTCTTTGATTATCATTCCAGAACCAGTCATGTTTGACTGAGAGGTTTCTTTAAGCTTGAAACCTGGGGTGTTAAACCTCCCTTTATTTCCTTGAAGTTTTATTTTTCCATGCTACTCTTGAGTCCCTTGAGAAGTGTTAGGTTATTATTTTTCAAACTTGTTACCCCATTGCTTGTAGAGCTTCATAAAAAAAATTGCTTTGTTTTGTACAGCCACCCAAAGTTATCTGGTACCCTTCAAGCGCTTGATTGTGGAGAGTTGGGAAGGTTCATTGAGAAACTGGAGGTTGGTTGGGATTGAGTTGATCTTTCCTAATCTTCTGCTGACAACCAGAATTATTAGCTTGTGGGTGTTTTTACTTTTAACTGCCTTGTTCTATTGAACTCAGAAAAAAACTTTAACTTGTTTTTTCAATTCTTTTCCCAAACCATCTTGCCTCAGATAGTGTTTTTCCATTGCTACCAATTACCATCAAACTTATCACTCCCCATTGATTCCCCATTCATAAGGTTCTGAACCTTTATTCTGGTTACATTTAAATATTTTTGTAGCACTCAGGAGGGAAGCCTAAAAAGCACCTTTACCCTCCACAGGCTCAGCACAATTTTGAGTCTTACAGCGCTGCTCAAATCAAGCTGTTGCCACCCTGTCCACCACCAAGGCCAAACATTGGTCCTGCTCCAAAGCAGGGCAGGACCTACTATGGGCCACCCAACTGCTGGATGTCCTAGCTCCCCTCTTTGATCAGACCCCATATCATCCTACCCTCTTCTGCAACAACCAGGGCACAATTTCTCTCCTTGAAAACCCCCTCTACCAGCATTGTACCCAAAAAATTGACGTCTGGCTCCATTTGATCTGTCAACACCTGGCCAAAGGAAATTTTGTGCTCAAATATGTCCCAACAACCAAAAACATGGCAGACGGCTTAACCAAGATTCTTTTGCCACAACTAACATGCAACTTCTCCGGAAATCTTTGACTCACTTCCCGTGAAGCTGTTTAGCAATCAGGGGAGGGTGTTTTGATTAAGACCTTGACCCAGCACAACAAGCCAAGGACCAAACAGGGACCAAATGAAGACCAAGCATCTAAACCTAAAACTTGCTCCTTCTTGTGTCTCTCATCTGATTAGGTTTACTGGAGACTATGTAAATACTTCCTCTCATTGTTTTAACTAGTTCTCCTTCTTCTTTTTCCTCACTCATGTTTGCGCTCTTCATCATCATTACCTGATCATCAGGTATTTATTTCCTTCCTTACTCATGCCCCCTCCCTGGTCCCAAGACCTGTTCCTCATGTCACTCCTACTTGTGCTGGTCAATCCAATACTCTACAGTAGGAAAAGTACAGTGCTTGTACTTGTTTGCTGCCAAAACCATTTTTACAATACCTTTTTATTTGAAATCAATTCCAAATCCCAAGTTGGGAAAAACAAATTAGCCATTGGATACTTGATATATGTCCTTGTTGTCAATAATTTGTCAATTCAATTTTTTGGCTGGAACCAACAGTAGAAAGGAATAGGAAGAGATTTCAGCTTTGACAATTTGGGGATAATTGTTGAAGGAATTTGAAGTGAAGGTGATGTGGGGGGCACAGTCAAAAGGAGTGAGCCAGTATCCAAATTCCAATGAAGAGAAAGAGGGGATATTGTTGCCAAGCATGGTTTCTTTGTTGGAATTTTGTGCCAGTCTGGAAAATTTTCTCAAAATTTGGCCTAAACTTTTTGATACCTTTTCAGACCTAAGGTTCAAAAATTTAAACTCCTGGGGGAAAGATTGAATAGCTGCTTTCTGTTGGAGTATTATGTTTTCTTCTGGCAGCCATGATCCTTCCAGCTAGTCGTTTATTGACTCATAAATACTCTCTTGTTAGCTTACTCTATATTTCCTCATCTTTTTATTTATTCATATAGTTTCTGCCATGGCTGATTATTCATCAAGTGCCTTAGGCCCCCTGTGAGGGGCTCTCTAGTTTTCTACTTAAACTGGTCTTTTCCAGGACCTTGCAATGAACTCATTGACTTTGCTTCTTTCAACTTTGGTCCTCAAATTTCTGAGTTGATTAAGAGTCCATGATCTGATCATTGACTGCAACACTTTCTTCAAATAGTGTCCAAAAATTTCAGGCGGGTGCATTGATTTTTGCCATCCAATTTCCCAAATTTTCCCACCCCAAGATCTTGAGGGACCAACTGTGTTCACAAAATTTTTGGATTGGTGAAGGAATGTTGTGAGTGAGTTTATTTCCTTCTTTTCTTGCTCAGAGAGCTTATTCAAAGGGAAAAATTTGATTATTGCAACCAGAGAGTGGCAATTGGAACAATCAAGAACAGCCAATTTTCCAGAGCTGAAGAAATGGAATTGTTCAATCTTCTGTTTGGCTTTTCCAAACTCTTCACAGGAGGTTTTTTAAGTTTTCTTTTTGGCAGCAATAGCAGGGTACAATTTGAAAGGTTGCAGTTTTTTTCAAGACCAAACCACCTTTTCATTAAACCCTTCTTCATTTAATTCCAAAGAGATTTTAGAATCTCTCATTTGAGCCCTATTTTTCCAAAGAGCCCTCTGCTTGCCACCTCTATTTATGTTTTTAAAAAAATCTCCTTCCATCTTGATCCCTCACAGGCACCTACTGCGCTTGGGGTGAGGATCAAAAAGGAATTCATATGGTTGTATAACATTTTGAGTGCCATGGGAGAAGAATTGGAAGTCAAGAAAAGGGGTGGGGTTTGAAAGAAAAAGAGGTCAAAGCCGGGTTGCATTGCATGCAATCCAAAAAAAAAAAAAAAAAACAACAACAAAAAAACAACAACAAAAAAACAATCATGAGTCATTTATAATCAAGGTAGATGATCAACAAAAAAAAACCCAGTCAAAGCTGAAACCTAAAAAAAAAAAAAAAAAAAAAAAATACAGTCAGCTTTGTTTGATGAAAATGACAAGGAGAAGGAGGGGGAGGGGGGGAGCTGACCTGAAATTGATTGCATGATTGATTTCAAATCATTCAAGACATTGATCCGCAATCAATTGCTCAATTGATTTTCAAATTGATCAGGAGGGGAGGGGCTCACCTGAGGGATTGAGAAAGGCAGTCAGGGGGGACCTAAAGGTTGATTGATCAAAGGATCAGCAACCAGTGAGGGGCAGGAAGAGGAAGAGGGTAGAGGGGGCTTACCAGGGTTTCCAATCAAAGGAGGAGGGGAGGCAGTGAGTGAGGTGAGGTGAGGTGGTGGTGGTTGGTGAGGTTGAGGTGGTGGGGAGGATGTTTGGTGAGGAGGAGGAAGGAGTGGACCGGTGAAGGTGGACCTGTGGTTTGTTGGGGTGAGGCGGGTGGTTTGAAAGTTTTGGTTTTTGTCCAGGTGCACCAAAAAAAAAAACCTGAGTCAGCCTTGGATTCTTGGTTGAACAACCAAGACCAAAAAAATTATGTGATGTGATATTTCACCTATTTAAAAACCAAATGCTACTCATCAAAGTGAGCAAGTGTGAGGGGTAGAATCCGCTCTCTCATGGCTGAAGATGAGGTAGAAGATGAGACCGGGATGACTTGAGGAGGATTGGGAATATCTTCTTCAAATATTTTGTCCCATTCATCTTTGATGTTGGCAAGAAGGTTGTAAAGTATTACACAACTGATAATACAGTTGATGAGGATCTTCATGTCCTTGGAATTTTTAAGCTGGTGTTTCAACTCCCATAAGCTGGCCCATATCCCTTTCAGGATTCCTATGGAATGCTCAATCCAAACTTGTGATTGGGCAAGATGATATTCAAAATCAGTTTTAGCTTGATCATTGTATGAAACATTGGGGTATGCTGGAACCACATATTTCCTGCTAGCATAAGCAGAATAGGACAGAAGGTATTTATCTTGGTAAAATTAGTTATCTGTTTGTTGGGAAATCTGCATCCAATTGAAAAAATATGAATTGTGAAAAGAACCTGGAAGGCCAGCATGGAGGGATATGAAATTCTTGTTGTGATCACAAACCAGTTGTAGTGACACAGATTATATATACAAACAGATAAAAAATATTTGGTCAGTGTGTTATCAAAGGTTTTATCAAAGTCTTTGGAAAATAAATGAATTGATTGCCTTTCTTTCCAATCAAAATAGTTGTTGCCATCTAGCTTGGGCTTTTGACTCAAGGGGATAGTGGTTCCATCAAAAAAACCAATGCAGCCAGGAAAGCCGTCTGTCTCCATTACTTGAGATATCTCCTTGTGTTCTTCTTTGGTTGACAAACAAGGGACCAAGCGACAGAAAGATAGAATAGCAATAATGACTCTTTTGGTGTATAAGTCAATGGATCCATAACTTACCAAGACTAGATTTTCTAATCAATGGATTGCTGCTCCATTTCCATTTGATCCCAATCTACAAAGAGCAATGGCCAGTTGGATAGCTGGATTGCATTGAGTATTCCAAGAATTTTTCTGGAAGATTTGTTGGTCTTCAATCATCTCCAAAACTTTCATGAATGAAGGCAATAAAGTTTGGAACAGTTTCTGGAAGCTTAAGTTGGGGAGTAGATGAAGCTTTTGCCTTTCATACATAGGTTTGTGGAGAGTGTGTCTTTGTGGAACCATGTATCACTTTTCCAATGGAGAATTCAAAGCTAACCAAGTTGATTCCAAATTGAAGTCTGAATCAGATTGAAATAATAAAAAAAGTTCAGTCAGCTTTTTTTTTCAACTTTCTGCTGGGAAGTTTGATTGGAAATGTTGAGAAAGATGGTTATCTGATGTGGGGTGATGAGATCATGATGGGATGTGTGTGATGTGATAGAGATGTGGAGAGATGGAGGTGAGATGTGTGTGATGCATATGGATTTGCTGAGGTGGAGGTGTGGATGGGTGTTTTGCATGCAATGGATGGTGGATGAATGATAATGGCAGGTTTGATGTTTGAAACCTTCCATTTTCATGAAACCAGCCATTTTGAAATACACCAGTTAAGGGGTATGTGTATTTCAGAAACCCGCCATTAAAAATGGTGGGTTTGGTCAAAAAAAATGGCAGTTTCTAATGGTGGTTTTTCTAAATTTCATATGTCCTATTAAGGATTTTTTATCAAACTGGGAGACCAATATATATTTTTAATTATTGGGATTCAAAATACTCAATTTGAATTAAATTTTAATTTTTTTCTCAGAAAGTGTTTTATCAACAATACTAGATATATGGATCATTTCTGGTTTCTTATATAATTCATTCTAGTAAATTTGATTTCACCAAGTTATATATATATGTTTATAAACTTAAATAAATTAGGAACCCTTTCACCACCTCAAATTTGCTCTGTTTGAACTTAATCCATGAATAAAGCATGTCTGGCCCATGCCCTTTTCCAGAAATATTTCTGACTCCAATGTGCTATTTTTCTTTGGCTTGTGCTATCATCACGCCAAAAAAATGAGTAATTGCATGCAAAAAGATTTATTTTAGCCAAAAAAATTATTAAAATCATGCCAATAGGTGTCATTGGTGTCATTATAGCAATTCTTTTGCTATTACTGAACCAGCAGGCTGTCTTTCCCACATCAGGAAGGCATGCAGCCTTTTTGAGGTTTCAAGGGGTGCCTGGTGTGGGAGAAAATACCATTTGATTGTGTGCTAGGCCCCAAAAGGCCGGTAAATATTTATTGAGCCCCTGGGGGGATAAATTAAGGCCTTGTATTTTTGGAGAATTCAATGACAGACACCACTTTAGTTGATTCAATATGTAAAAATTCTATGAATATTAATTTTTTTTCAAGGGATTGAAATCTGAACTCAGATTTGAAAAAAAAAATCCAGTGTAAGAAAAATCATAATAATTCAAGAATAAAAATAATGAAAAAATAATATATATATCTATTTCAAGAGGAGTATTCAATTTTGTTTTTTGAAATATTTCAAAAAAATCTTCATCAGATTACAAAAATTAAAATATCAAATGAAAAAGATTGATTATGAAAAAAAAATCAAATTTTGATATTTCTTTGATCATCCATGAGCTTGATGGGGTTTTTTTTTTCATTTTTTAATGATATTGGAATTCCTCTCATTAAATTTTTTCATGTGGAATTTTTTTGGTAAAAAATGTTTACATTCCATCACAAAAACATTTTTTATTCAAATGAATCAATTTTTGATTTGATTATTCTTATTATGTTACTCAATTAATTCTTTCTTGGAATATTTCAAAATTTTTGAATCCTCCTCATATCATTCTTATATATAGCATTGTTCTATTTTCTCTTATTTTTGGGGTAAGGTATTCAAATCTCAAGTGAAATTTCAATTCTTGTTCAAAGAAATCAATCTTTTGCATTTGATGTTTTTATTTTTTTACATGATTAAAAATTTGTTGAAATATTTCAGAATATTTTGATTCACCTCATGAAATAGATATATGTAGAATTTTCTAAAAAAAATTGTATTTTTGGTACAATTTTATTTACATTCAATTAGAAATATTTACTTTCTTCAGAGAAATCTGATTTTCATTTATTTTGTAATTATTTATGCAATGGATAATATTTTGGTTTCCATCTTTCAAGAAATTTGAATTCCCATCCTGAAATAGATATATTTATTCTTTTTTGGTGTATATTTCATTTTGTTTTTTGGTAAAAAGGTCTTTATGTTCCACTGGAAATATTCCATTTTGTGTGCATAAAATGAATTATTCTCATTTTTCTTACATTGGGTGAAGCTTTTTTTTATTTCAAATCTGAGTTCAGATTTGAATCCCTTTCAAAAAAATTCACATTAGGGTGTATTATAGGTAACCAAAGCCGCCATTTTTTAATGGAGGGTTTCAACCCAAATCTGCCATTTCAAACCCACCATTAAAAATTCAAAAAACCCACTCATTTCACATCAGGTGTGTCAGAGTTAACTGGGAATAAGTGGATTTTTTTAATTTTAATATATAAGTCATGATCCTTTCTATTTCTCCATTACTATCCCCACTCATCCATCCCCTCATTTTTTATCCTGTAAATCCACCCTTGCCCTTCTTCCCATCCAATCAACCCCCCCCCAAAAAAAAGCTGGTCTCCAATTCCCTGTTGGTTCTATACAACAAATGATCCAAAAGGGAAACTATGCCCCCAACCAACCAACAGGCAGGTCTATTCTCAGCTGTTAGAATAGTTTCACAAGCCTCAAGAACAGTACAATTCCACCTTTAATGAACTTGATCAGGTAAGAAAAAAGTATAACACTTTACTCAAAGAGATGGAGGATATGTCTGCGCAACTTGAATATTCTCAAATTGTCCAATCTTCATTCTGGGTGCCTAGGTGCTCTACAAAAACTTTGAGCAATCATTTATGTCAATCAGGTTTGAATTTTGGCTCTCCATTTCCAGCACCCGTAATGCAATACCCCTCCCTGGTTCAACCCTTGAACTAACTTTCTAACCATGGCATCTTACCCATTAGAGGCTTTGGAGCTCCATTGATGTCTGGTAGATCAAGAAAATATCTAGATGTAAAACCACCCTTGCGTCCCAAGGAAGAATATACACTGGAATATCTCAATTTGACTGCTTCCAAAAGTGTATGTGGTTCTGGCTCTCTCAAGCCTCAAACACATTCACTTTCTTCATCTGTATCTTTGGATAAGATCTGGCCGCTTGAAGTCTTTATTTTTTAAATCTGTTGCCTTGAACATTCTAGTAGTCCATCCCAGGGGTCTGGTTTGGTTGATGAGCTGGATGAAAAGGCTTTGAATTCGCAATGTCATGTGTCCAATGCACACACAAGCATGGTTGCTGGTGTTCAACCCAATTATGGATCAACCTTGAGCATCTTGTTGACCAAACAATCTAAATAAGCCACCTCAGCCTTGGTTGATCCAGATGGGTTGGCATAGGTCAAGTTAATGGATAGTTTGCAACAAGCTGCCTTATATCAATTCCACAGTTGTTGATCCAGGTTTTTAAAAAAGCTAGAAGAGAAGGAGAGTGGATTAAGTGGATGTGTTGGGCTTGAGAACTAGCAGGGACTCAATGATCATACACAACTTGAATTCAGGCCTGAATTGATCACTTGCGTCATTTTGGTTCTGAAAGTTGTTGATCTTAATTTTTTAACTGTGAATAATGCATTGGATTGACACACCTGGCTGCCAAAGAAGGTGTACCAATCACTCAAGAATCTGATTGATGTTGCAGAAGAAGAGACATGTATAAATGGAAGATCAGTCTCCTAGAGGAGGGTAAGTAAACTAGGATCAGGGATCAAAGCAGACAAATCACAGGAACAATGGACAGGAGGTATGAGGAAGAAGGAGATGCTTGTACCTATTTTTCATGTGACATATAAGGAGTACTTAGGATCCAGCTTGTAGTTTCATCTTCACTTCAAAAATCACTTCTTTCTATTCTATTCCACACAAAAATTTTGTTTAAGCTCTACTTGCCATTTTGTTAGCCAGCTGAACAAGGAATAAACACTATCTTGCTATCTTCTCTCAAATTTCCAGTACCAAAGATCCCTGTGACACAGAGTGCAACCTATGAAACTAAAAACAGATTTACAAGCTTAAAAAACAATTATCTCAATTCAAAATTGATCTGAAAGTAAACATTGATTTAGTGACAAACCGTGAGTGAAAGTCATATCAGGTCTAGATTCTTCTCAAGAAAGACTCAAGGAGGGCTACAATGGTCACATTCTTTTTTTTTCATTGTTCATTATGTATAAGGATTGATCCCCAGTGATAGGAGCAAGCTAGGTACAAGATGAGAGATCTCCTTAAATATTGAACAACATTGCAAGAAGACATAATGGATGAAAGGTTGGGTTGGCTGTGTCAAATTCCCTATGCTTGGTGGTATGCAATCAGCCTAGTCATAGCTTGCAGTCTGATGCATTTATTCCCTGCCATCTGGTTAGAGATGGCTGGCTGAGTCCATTGCACTTCTGGAGCTTTTTTATTGATGCTCAGGCAGTTATGTGCTTTTTCTCCTCAAACAAGATAAGTGTGGTAAGTCAAAATATTCCTTGATGAGATTTATACTGGATCCAAGAGAAGATTAATCTGATAGTGTAAAATGATCAGGCTTATGATCACAATTGGTGTTGCAAGGCTTGTTTCCATTGCTGATTGTGGCGTTGGTAAGATTAAATTCCCTAAAACCAACCAATGGAAAATCTTGGTAGGGGGGTGGGCACAGGTGTGAGAGAGAGAGAAAAAAAATCAGGGTAGGGGGGATCCTTGCCACAAGAGAAGCATTAGCTAACAATCTCACCTTGAGCAGATGATTTGAGTAAGAATGACATTACCAACTTACCCATTTATCTGGAAACAGTGACACTTTGCAAAGTGATTTATTACAATTTTGATGGTTGTTGAAAAATTCCAAGCCTAAGAACCCATCTGAGATATTTTTTTTTAAAGCTTATGTTAAGTGATTAAAGAAAGTAGATAAGAGTGTAGAGGAGGAGGAGGAAGATGGAGAGGCTGTTTTGAGGTGCTAGGATGAGATGATGAAGAAGGTGGTGGGTTGTGATGAAAATGGCGGATTTCATGTTTGAAACCCACCATTTTGAAATACACCAGCTTTTGGGTGTGTGTATTTCAGAAACCCGCCATTAAAAATGGCAAGTTTGGCCAAACAAAATGGCAGGTTTCTAATGGTGGATTTTCTAACTCTGATACACCCTATTTATAGAATTTTCAAATAATTAACCCAATTTGTTTCCACCATTGAATCCTCCAAAGAATTCTACCCCAGAAAGACTCCATAGGGTGTCTGGAGGCCTTAACTTAGCTCCTCAGGGGCCTCATCTAATGTTTCCAGGCCTCTGGGGGTCCAAAATGCCATTGAATGGTGTATTTTCCCAACCCTGGTGCCCCTTGAAACCTTAAAAAGGCTGCACAACTTCCTGGTTTTGGAAAGAATTCCTGTTGTTTTTAGAAAAGCAAAAAAAAGTTCTTTAATGATGCCAATGACACCTATTGCCATGATTTTAGAAATTTCCTTTTCTAAAATCAAGCCTTTGGTATGTGGTTACTGTTTCTTTTGAATTAATTATAGCCTGGGAATTAGTCTTTTATTTTTTCTTCTTCTTGAGATTTGAAAACCATTCTTGAAATCATTAAATCCAGGATAATCCTCCCAGGGATCTCAGGATTTCAATCAGGAATTATTATTCTATAACTTGATCATACCATTCTTCATTTCATTCCTTATGATTTTAGTGAACAATCTTTTTTTGATGGATTGGGTGAAAATATTATATAGTGAGGCTAAAAATGGTTTTAGTTTAGCTGAGATTCAGAAAAGAATTTCATTTTTTATTCTTTTGATTTTTCAAAAAGATCTTTCAAACCTTATCTTCTTCAGTTTTGCTTGAAGAACCTTTTTTGGGAGGTGGTTCATGCTTTGATACTCCAAAAATCTGAATGTGCAAAGGCTTAAAATTCAAGAGTTTTCAAAAAATTTATAGTGGTCCCAAAAAAGCTTTAAAAATTATGGAGGACCTCTTCTCTTCCTTATCATGTTTTAATTTATCACCAGGAGTTTTTTTTAGGTTAGAAAATAACCTCCATCAATTTTTTTTAGTATACCATAAGATTCCAAACATTCACCTGCCAAGTGATTCTTCAGGTAAAAACTGCAATCCCAACTCTTGATTTACTAAATCTTTTTTAAAAATTCAAATTTATTTTTCCTAATATAATTTTCCTTTATTTGATAGATCCAGTTAAGATGAAAAATTTAATACTCATTTTCCTTATTTTAAAAGCTTGGGATCATGAGAGTCCTTACACCACAAAACCTTCCCATCTTTCTTGAGTTCTCTTTGAATATCTTCCCAAGAAATATTTGCATTATACTCAGAAGCTGGGTGAGTGAATCCAACTGTGGCTTACCTCCTCCACCTTAGGCAATTTAAAAATCTTTGTAAAATTCAAATCAACCTTTTTTTCATCAATTGGTTGCCCTGCCTACCCCAGGAATGAGATTTATTACCAAAAAAATAACTCCATGTTTTCTTATCCATGCTAAAATCTTGATGATCAATAAATTTATGAGATCTGATTTTCCATCATTTTTTGCATATCAAAACACAAAAATGGATCTTGTGGCCGCCCCAAGATTTTTTTTTCTCAGAAATTATCAGTGGTAGTCCCACCACAAACAATTTACTTCAAGAGCTCAATGAAAAATTTTGAGAGAAAAGCCAAATAAAAATATAATTACAGACTCTGAGATGTATTTCTTTGAAGTTGAGTAAACTCTGAATGAAACTCTTTAATTTTCAAAGGTTTTTTTTTTTTTAAAAAAAAAAAAAAACACTGGAGCACATTGAAGCAGGTTTGGTGGAGTTTTTCAGAATAAAACTTGATGAATGTTTGGGGAAAAATCCAGATTTACTGTGAAAAAAAGAAGAAGAAGAAGAAGAATTAAAAATCTCAATCTCTCAAAATTTTTGGACATTTTAAAAAACAATCTGGTAGTTGAGGGTTACAACAGTATATCTTGAGAAATCAGAATGATTAGGATTGAAATCAAAATTTTCAAAAAAAAAAAAAATAATAAAATGAAAATGGAGTTTGTTTTTTTGATTTGGGGGATCTTGAAATCAATCATATCAATTGTTTGTTTAAGAAATATAAATTTACTTTGGTTACATCACCAATTTTATAAAAGCTCAAAATCAGATAATTTATTTATTTACTTACTTACTTTGGATTGGATCATTTTAAATCTTGATGATGATTATACTGAAGATTTTATGTGGTGTATTTCTTTTTTTTTCACAAGAGGTTCAGGAAGGCCCAAGACACTCTTGTATCTCTGGCTGTTTTTATGATCTGTGCATGGTGCTTGTTGGCGGGAAGGAGGAGGATCCATGAAAGCCTAGGTACAAAGTATGAAGGTGGAAGGGGAAGGTAAGGGACTCACTCTTGGTAAGACTTTCTAGGTTAACATGAGATTTAGCAATGATAATGACAGTCGGAATTCTGGAGTTTAATTTGTTTTTGTCAAGTGAGATTTTTTTAAAAAAACATTTGTTTTCTTAGAATCTTTTATGATTTCATACATGATTTATTTTAGTTTTAAAGTCTCTCTCTCACTCACTCTCACTCACTCTCTCCAAAATCACTCAAGATCTCTGAGAGATTTTGATTTGAGCACAATATTTTTTATTTAGGGCATTAATTTTGTCATGGGTCAAATGCTTTTTTTCACTAGTGTTTTACATCTGTGAAAGATAAATCCCACATGGAAGAATCCTTTATTTTATGTATTTTCAAGAATTTGTTTTCTTTGGAAATTCAATGCCACAGACCTGTAGCTAGGTGTCTGAAACCCTTATTAAAAATATTTGGTAATTATTGGAGAATTATAATGCCTTAAAAATTCCATTCAAAAAATGACAAAAAAAAGTGATTCTAATTGAGTTTTTAGATCCTTTCATTTGCCTTTTTAATTAATCTTTTTTGGTGATTTAAGCATTCAGAAAGTTGAAAAAAAATCAAAGAGCTTTATATTATTTTTGGGGACTTTTTGGGGACTTTTTTGGATGTAATACTACAACTTAAAGAAATAATTCAATAAATAAATAAATAAATAAAATGAAGGGCATTATTTTTCTCACGCATCCAACCCTTTATTTCACGCATTTTTACTTTGGCGCGTGGTTGCGCCCCTTTGGTATTTCATGCCAAAATACTTTATTTCACGCAACTTTCAATAATTCATTTTTTTCAATTCTGAATGAGCAGCCCCATAGCAGGGGCTCATGAGCCCCTAACCAAAATCTTTGGTAATTTTTGAGCCATTGGAACCCCTTCAAAAATGCAATCAAAAAATGAAAAAATTCCATAAAAACAAATTTTTGCATGGGTTTATGGATCATCATTTTGGCTATTTTTATTGTTTTTTTTTTTGGTTATTTCAGATTCCATTAATTTTTGAAAACATTCCAAGAGTCTTCTAATAATTTTTTCATATTTTTTGGATGTATCCTTTCACCTTAAAAAATTTCTTCAAATGTCCAAAGAGAAATTTGATTTTTTTGATTTTTTGTGTTTTTTGAAGGAATTTTTCAAGATAAAAGGATACATCCAAAAAATATGAAAGAAATATTTTGAGACCCTATGAATGTTAGTTTAAATTTACGTAAGCTTAAATAACCAAAATAAAACAATGAAAATAGCCAAAATGATGATCCAAAAAACCATGCAAAAATTTGTTTTTATGGAATTTCTTCATTTTTTGATTGCATTTTTGAATGGGTTCCAATGGCTCCAAAATTACCAAAGATTTTGGTTTGGGGTTCAGGAAGCCCTGCTGTGGGGCTGCGCAGTCGGAATTCAAAAAAAAAGAATTCTTGAAAGTTGCCTGAAATACCAAAGGGGCGCCACCAGGCGCTGATGTCAAAATGCATGAAATAAAGGGTTGGATGCGTGAGAAAAATAATGCCCTAAAATCAAATAAAAATACATAAAAAAATAGATAAAAAAATCAAGTTTATCATTGTATTTTTGGATCCTGTCCTTTGAATTTTCAATTAATTTTATTTGGGTGAATCAAGCTCCCAGAAAGTTAATAAAAGATTAAAAGAGCTTTCTATTGTTTATTTGGGATTTTGTGGATGTATTCTCCCACCTTGTAGATTGGTGAGAAGGGATTTGATTGAGGGTGAGTGTGGAAGATTGATGGATCAACTCAGCAGAGGAGAGTAGTGAAGAAGGCAAGAGTGGCAGGAGCTGGAGACAGGAAATGTTGATGTGGTAGCAGCCATGGAGAAAAAGTTCATTTCTTTTGAAAAGACTGAAGGATTCAGAGTAGAAGTTGAAATGGAATAACTCCATTCAAAAAAATAAATCAAATCCAACCAAATTTCTCATTGAATTTTTTGATCCTTTTATTTTCCTTTTCAATCAATATTTTTTGATGATTCAAAACCCCAAAAAATTATACAAACAATCAAAGAGCTTTATAATTTTTTTTTTTGGGGGGGGATCTTTTGGATGTATTCTTGGCCTCAAAAAATTGAATATAATGTTAAAACACTTCAGAATAACACATCTGTTTCTATATTTTCTGTTCACATCTCAGTTCAAAGTTCCCCTTGATTTTCTTTTACAGAACTTGAGAAAAGCATCCAAAGATGAAAGGTAAAAAAATATTCTGACTGATTCATTTTTTGGTGTAAAACATGTGACAGGCAGTTAGAAAAATTTCTAGATTCATGTTTGGATGATTTTTTAAAGTTCTTTCAAAAAAAAAAAAAGATGGAAAATTTGGTGCTAGATGTAAAAAAAAAAACTTTGAAATGGATGGGTTATTTTGAAGGTTTTTCATGTTGGATTTGATTTTTGGAGGTCAAAGATCCATCCAAAAAATCCCAAAAATAAATTATAAAGCTCTTTGATTGTGTTTATTTGAATTCTTTGGAGCTTAAATCATCAAAAATAAAATAATTGAAAAGGCACATAGAAGGATCCAACAATCAAATGAGAAATTTGATTTTTTTTTTTGATTTTTTGAATGAATTTCTTCATGTGTTCCAATGCTTCCAAGATTACCCAATAATCTTTATAAGTTTTTTTGAAACCCAGCTACAGGGCTGCGGCATCAAATTCTCAAAAAAAAATCCTGAAAACCCATGAAATAAAGGATTTGTCTTTGTGGGAGTTAGGTTTCAGAGACATAAAAATTGGTGATTTAAAGGATTTTTACCATGAGAAAATCAATGGCCTTTCTTTATCTTTTTTTTTTTTTTCTGGCGGGGCACTTTTTTTTTTTTTTTAATGATTTTCAAGGTTTTAAAGGATCAAGAAGGTTGAAAGGGATTGAGGTAAGATACAAAAACCACAACTAAAATGAGGGGGGAGTATAAGGCAGAGCAGGGAGAAAAGACCTAGGATGGGAAGGAGATATGATGAACTAGAGATCTAGGGAGAGGGAGATCCAGTAGAAAATTGCAAGAGGATTTTAAGTGTTGGGGTTTTTTCCAAGTCTTGTGAGGTATATGTATGGATCTACTGTAAATAAAGGGGGGGGAGAGAGTCAGTCTTCAAACTAATGTGTCAAATGAAAAAAAACAGGTACTTGTATTGTTGTTGAAAAATGATCTGAAAATGAATGAGTTCAAATAAACTCAAACCATTTTGAACAAATATAAAGATTGAAAAAGTTTAAGGATTTCTTACCCTTTAGATTTAAATATATACAAATCTCTTCTTGAATACTCAAAAAAAAAATATTATGCTCAGAAAGGTTTTTCAGGTTTTTTTTTTGCTTGGTGATGTTTAAGATTTGATATTTTGTTTTACTTGGGTCTTCCTTTTCCTTTGAAGATTTCCAATCATTGATCAGATTGAGATGATTGATTTTCTAAATCATGTTATCTAATCTGAAAAATCCCAATGATTGTTTCAAGAAATCAGAAGAGACTCTCCTCAAAGCCAACAAACTCCAAACAATTCCAAAAAAACACTTCCTGGAAGCTCTCTAAAAAAAGTGGAGGGGACCAATTCCAAATTGAATCACACAATAGAACCTTCAAAAGCACCAGGAGTCTTTCCTGCTTGGCTCTTATGAGTTCTCAGATCCCCACCTTCATCATTCAATCAACATATCATCCAACCCACCAAAATAATCCCATCAATCTGCTTTGCTTTTCCCATGAATTCAAAGATTGAATCTTACTAGTTTTCTTTATTTTTTATTGCTAATCTGATCCTTCCCTACACTCAAACATATCAAAATTCACACAACCTGAAACAAAGAATGGCTTCATTTTTTTTTATCTCTTTTTCTGAACTTTTGAGTTTGGGGTATCTTCTAACTCTTTGGATCATTCTTCAAAAGACAACTATGGTTGGATCACATGCCTAATCCATAGATTTCCTCCTCAAAGGACAGATCCTAAGATAAATTATCATTCAATTCAACATGAATCAATGGTTCTTTGAGACCAGAAACTTTGGCCTTGGGAATTTTTTCTAAAGAATCAAACAACTGAGTTTGGCCAGGCAGTGGGAAGACTTAATCCCCCCCTTCTTTACATAAATCCACCTGACTTTGTTCAAGGGTTTTTTTTTAATTGTTTT
This sequence comes from Puccinia polysora, assembly GCA_025617555.3. Classification (NCBI taxonomy): domain Eukaryota; kingdom Fungi; phylum Basidiomycota; class Pucciniomycetes; order Pucciniales; family Pucciniaceae; genus Puccinia; species Puccinia polysora. Next base: position 29,222,879 of record CM062615.1, read on the forward strand.
TTGTTATCAAATCTTGGGTTGATCTTGATGATGAGGCTATCCAAGACCCTTTGTGGGTGCCACCAAGTCTATCCAGACAGAGGTACCCACAGGATCAAATCTGATGGATGCCCTGTGATCCCCCCTCTTCATCTACCCCTCCCAAGAAGTTCACAAAATGTTCACTTGGGTTTCTTACTATGATACTGATCACCTTTTTATGTTTTTCTTACCAGATAGAAAGAAAATAGAGGCTTGGTGTGTGTTGTTGCTTATTCAGAAGAGTAAAATGATTCAGAGGGTAATCTTTTCTGGAGATCAGTTTATTGATCAGTATGTTATATGCCTGATCACCATACCAGGCAGGGGTGGATAAATCATTCTTCTTCAGAGGTTTTTTTTTTTTTTTTTGTGAATCCATGCCATGCTTGGGCCACTGGATTGTAGTTCCTCTCTTGAATCAATTCAGGGTTGAATTTTTTTTTTTTTTTTTTGTGACAGCCTCCTTGTCCAAACCATTGTCAGGTCTGTTTCCCTGAATCTCATGGACTGAGATGATCTGTCCCTGTTGCACAGTTTGAGCAACTGTGCAACTTTAGCTTCTGTTGACTGGACTGCCCCCCTCAGTGGGGGTGGTAACCACATCATTCACCTAGCCAATCAAATGATCTGTTGGAGGTTGGGTAGAGGCTCTCTCTGAATTAGGTTACTGTGATGAGCTATAGCTATAGGGCTTGGTAGCCATGGGTCAGATTGATCAGCAGATCTCAAGCTTTGGGACTGGATTCATCATCCAAGGTATATAAATAGGTTGGTTTTCATCCACCCTTTGGGATGAAGGTTGTTTTGTTTTGAATCAGGGATAAGTTGTTGATTGAGAAGATTGACTGGTTGGTTGATCTTAGTGCATACATTAACATACCTACATATACTTACATACGTTAGAGAGGGTGGGTCTGAGTGAGAGAGTGATTATGTGAGAATTGGGAGCTGATGAAAGTTTTGAACAATGGAGATTGGTGTTAATTCTCAAGGATGACTTGGTGGGATCAAGATCTTTGTGGGCTTGATGAGAAGGAGATCAGTATGGAGAGATTGGGTTGATGATGACAGTCAATAGTTTAGTTGTTTAGATTGAGGACAAGTTGGCTCTGGAGGTGGTTGAAGTGGGTAGGTTTAAATTGAAGTGGTGAAGATGATTTGAGCTAATATGTATGTTGTATTTATTTATGTACACCACGGGTTCACTTTGGGCGGTTGAGTGCTGTGGACCCAACAACGTGGGTCAAATCCACGGCCCGGGCATTGACTGCCTGGCATTTTGACAACCGGGTTGGTCAATGGTTAATTGACCAATGACTGATGGGGCATTTTACCAATGTGTTAATTTGCCAGTTGGCTGATTTGTGAGTTGAGGTCAGGGTTGTGACCACGTACACACCTTGCTCCCGCGGTTGATTCACCAGCAGGGTTCGCTTGGGGGATTGATGCCACTCCGTCTCTGCTGGACTGTCCAGTGGTTGTAGATCAAGGGTGGTGCCAACACCTCTTACACCATTTCTCAGCTTGCAATGGTACACTTTTAGGGTCATTTAAAATTTATAAATAATTTAAATAAAATCAACCATTGATTGAGAAAGTATACTGCTTTGAAACAATTTTTTTAAAGAGGGTTATTTTCTTTAATATTTCAAATTTGGTCATTTTTAATATTGCTTTCTTGATCCTTTTGGTAATTCTGCTTGTAATGGATGCCTTTTTTTAAAAAAAAAAAAGAAAAAAAGAAATACAAAAATTTAAAGCATCACTTGTGATGTGCTGGCCTCAAGATTCAAGGGAATTCCTTGTCTTGACTCACCCCACCTGGCCATGGATGAGGTCATACACTCCACCCATTGGCCAGGTTCAATGGGTGGAGTGATCAACCGGGATGCTGACCTGTGCTCCTCAGCTGCATGAAATGCAGCTGAGTTAAGGATCCAATGATTTTAGTTTGAATGGATAACTTCAATGGTAGTTTGAATGGATAACTTCCATTTTTCTTTGAGAGGTATCTTGATGCTCAACTTGGGAAATGTGAGCTTTTTGAAGCTGGCAACTCCCATCATGGCAATTGTGCTGCATATTCAAGCAGGCTTTGATTTCCTGTATTCAATACAAATCAATTCTTTTTAATAAAATATACTTTGAATCTGAAACCAAAAATAAAAAAATTAAGAAATTCCTAACCTGAAAATTTACTGTGCATTCAGAGCTTGTTTCAACAAATTCCCTCATGTTGTAAAATGGATTGATTCCCATAATTTCAAGTTTGTTGACTTGGATGAAATATTTAGTGGTTCTAATCCCAGTAGTCTTCCATAATGAAGTGATCTTGCCAATAAAGTCCACTGAGTTTGGAGATTCAATCTGATGCAAGAAAAAAAAAAAAAAAAAAAAAAAAAAAAAAAAAAAAAAAAAAAAAAGAGGAAAAAAAAAGAGGAAAAAAAATGACAATGTTTGTAATTTCTTTATTTCAAGTAAAGCCCAAAACTTACCAATATGTGGTAATTCTTCTGGATTATATCATGCTTGTTTGATTGAATTTGGGTGATTTTTTCAAGATTTGAAGGGAATTTTTCTCTGAGTATCTGAGGAACTTGAACTCTTTCTTCAGTGGGAACAGATTTTCTTTTAGCGAAGGGATATTGGTTGAGGGGGTGATAAATCTGGCTATTATAACCCATGGAATGTTGAATAACTGGATTGTCTTCAAATATCCTGGTAATCAATGAAATGCTTTGAAAATTTGTTTGATTCTCTTGATTGTATAACACACCAGCAGAGAGAAAGAAACCTAAAGACTGATAATTACTGAAGCTGATGGCCAAATCACATCCTGGACTTATCTTGTTTGAATTAATTGATGCTTGGCATGAAATTCCATGGTAACTTTCAAACTTTTCAGTTGAAAACAGACTAGTTGGACCAAAACGCAAAATTGAGTCTGGGAGGTGAAGAAGCATGTGAATCTTGGGTTTGTTGATCCATTGGCCAGAAATCTTGATCAAATGATATAAAAAGTGGTTTATTTTTGCCTTCAGTTAAGTTTGATATTCATTAATGTCTTTGATGTGAGTCTGAAATATGAAGGTGCACAGTTGACAAAGGGAGGTCCACAGAATTCTTTTTTCAGCTTTCATAAAGTCAAAAAAAGTGAAGGGTGCTACTTGAAGTCATACTTTGAAATCTTTTCAAACCAGGTTGATTGAATGTTTGATTAAATAGTTTGGCTGAAGGGAGTGGATGTTGAGTGAATTGGTGTTGAAAGACTGGATGTATCCACTCAATAATTTTAATTCAGATTTCTTCCAAGATTGAAAAAAATCTTGGAACAAGTATTTGAAAATACCAAGAAGAACCACATGGAGAATTTCAACTGGAGTGTCAAGGCAGCTATCAAATCCTGTTAAATTTGAAAATAAAAAAATTATCAATGTCTGATTATCATCCAAATTTCATTAATTTAATGAGAACAACACCTTCAAGCTTCAAAAATGGATAGAAGAGTTTGGATTAGTCTGTTTGTTCTAGCTCTTGGATTTTTTGAAGGATTGATGGTTCTCTTTTTTGTTCAATGAATTTCTTGTTAATTGAATCCAGAAGACTATAGGATGAAGACATTATTTGAAAGGATTTTTGGTTTGTTTTGGAAAGCTCATAGAGATGATGGGTCTTTTCAATTGTTTCAGTCCAAACTCTGGTGGGATTGGGGGCCTAGAAATATAAAAAAAAATATTTTCAATGCTGATCAATTTTATTCAAATAATTTAACAATTCACCTCAAAGCCACTCCTATTGATTTGAAGAACATTTTGAATATGAGCAAGTGTTTTCTTATTTTTCCTCTTAGGTACAGATAATTTGCAAATTTGACATGGTTTGAGTGATATTTCAGGAAATGGAGTGTTGGTGACTTTTGCATGCATTGGTGAATCTTCCAAGAAAAATAAGACTTTTTTGATAACTAAAACTGGTTCAAAAATGGTGATATGAAAAGCAGAAAATCCTTGGGTGGCCATTTGACTGTTTTCCAATTAAAAATTTCAATATTTTTTCAAGGGATGATTCATTTTGGGACTAACTTGATCTCTTCAACTATTTGATCTGCCATTTAAAGTACTCCAGCTCTGTTGGATTTTGACAAAAAATGACAATTATATTCTTGATTGGATAAATGAGGAGGAAGACCAGAGAGTGTCAAGTAGAAGGATTGGTGTTTTTTTGAATTGCTTTGATATATTCCCTGAAGTATTGTCTGAATATAATGTTATTGTTACATGTCTAATAATCTTTCCCTATGCCTTAACACACCTTGGATTAGGGAGACTGATGACATTTTCACTGTCTTCATCAATTTCTATGTAATAAAATGGCATAATTTAATTTGAAAAATGATCATAAATTAATTCTCATGATCATTTGATTTTGATAAAATTCAATTCTCATGATCATTTAATTTTGATAAACCAACTCACCATAATATTTGTTGTTGCAGATATCCAGTAAGAAAACTCCATCTTGTTCTATTTTGGAGTACTCCTTCAGGAATTGATCACTACAAATTTTCATTAAATTTGAATCCATGAAATTTTCTCAAGCAGGATTGGATATCTTGAATGTGGTTGAATAGAGCATGGAAAATTCCAGTGGGATGCATTTGGTATATATTTTGAATCAAAAGAGTAAACAGGAACATCAATTTCTTTGGAAATTAATTGTGCAGGTTCAAGTATATAAAAATGTTGGGAGTGTTACATGAACATTTGATTTATTAGGTTGGGTGACAGAAATTCCTGTCATTTCTTGGATTGAGAGATCTTAAAATGATTGAATCCATGGTTTTCTTTGGGATAAAATTCCAAAAGAGGGGCCACATACGGATTTGAAAGCTCCTGGGATTTTCAAAAAAAATATACAAATAAATTGATAAAATAAATTTTTTAAAAATGATAAAGAATTGAATTTCAATTGATAATAATATAGAAAAAATCCTACATAGCTTATGATTCCCTTCAACTTGATGGAGAAGCACAGAATCCCAAATACAGACATTTGAGATTGTGCAGGGAAGTGCAAGAATTTGTGATTCTGAGAACGCGCCCATTAAATTGAATTCCATGTGGGCAATTCTACCCCGCATAGGCACAGGATGCCCCGAATCTTCCCATATAGATCCCACAAGACAATACAATGATTATATCCCACAAGCATCAATCTGACCAACTCCTATGAGAAAAATTCCCAACCAAACCCAAGTTTTCTCTCATTATTTTATCATTTCTCTCTTTGTATATCATTTCATCATCATTTTTTTTACATTTTTTTTTCTGAAAAATCTAACTCACCTCCTTATTCTTAAAAGCAAACAAACAATCTTCTCCACCCTGTGGGAATTGGTTGACCTCTTTGAAATTGAAATCCAAATTGTATAACGTAGAAGGATTGGTAAGTATTCTATTTAACTTGGTTTTAATGAAAATTTCCCATTCATCATCATTGCTCATTAACTCATCAGCTTCATCCGGATCGGAAACCATCCCCCAAGGACTTGTTTCAAAGGCTTGGATTTTTGGATCACTCTCACAAGGCAAATCAAGTTGATCTCCATCAAAATAAATCCACAACTCATTATTCACCTCAAGATTTGCTGGGTTGGAGGATGAATTGATGTATGTTGGGTCTTGTCAAGTTTCTATTGTGAGATTTCTAAGTTTCAGTTGATGACTACCCAATTCAACATGTCTTTTTTGATTGTCTCTATTCATAGGCGAAGAGTTGAATGTTTTTAAATTCCTGAACCAACAGACTGAACGCAAGAGAATCAAAAAAAGTTTTTTAAGAAGAAAAAACAAGGAAAAGGATAAAGGGAATGAAGAAAATAAAGAATGATTCTCAATCTAGGTGGACACAAAAGATTTAGGCGCTCAAGGAAGGGTGGTAATAAAAAAATGGAGAAGGGAAAGAAACTAAATTCTGACGTGTGTGGCAGATGAACATATGAGCACAATTTGAAGCTGATGTAAATTTAGTGCAGAGACAATCTCACATATGAACACTTAGAGAAATGAAATCCTCTTGATGTTGGGTGATGAGTGTTGGGTCAATGGTTGAGGAGGCTGTCTTATTGAGCTGATGATTAAGAGAGGCTAGGATGACTTGATGTTGGGTGAATGATTTGTTGAAGATATGAGGGTGAAATGAGGGAAGCGGTAAGGAAGCAAAGAGGAGTGATGAATGGTGGAGGAGATGAGGAACTGAGGAGAGTGGTGAGGTGGTGGCAAAAGCAGTGAGATGGATGATGGAAGCAATCAGATGGATGATGGAAGCGGTGAGGTCAGCGGTGAAAGCGGTGAGGTGAGTGAATGAAGCAATGAGTCAAAGAGAGTGTGCGCGCCGTTGCGCGGATAGAAGATATGAGGATCAGCGGGCGCCGTTGCGCGGATGAGACAGGAAATTGAAGGAGAAATTGAATAAAAGAAACATGTGCGCAGGAGGCGCACGGGGAGGGAATCAATGGAAGATGGCCAGTAGGTAAGTTTAGTGGGATTTCATTTCAACACGCCGCTGTGTTCAGATGAGAGATTGGAGAACGGCTGAGGTGAGTGTTTTGATGGAGGGTCTTATTGCCGACTTTGTCAAAGGATCCGCTAGCATAGATTTGGAAGGAACAAGGTTGTTAATTAGCAATTTGGCTTCCTTTTGTTCCCTAAGCCATTTGATCTGGGTATCTACATGCTTGAGGGCGTTGTGGTGGGATTCAAAGTTGATCAAGTCGTTCAAGGCTTTGTTGTCAATATACAACCCGTGGGTGAGTGATATAGTTGGATTCAGCTCTTTTATTAAGTTTAAGATCCAAATTTTCTCTTGGGTTGCCAGGACTAAGGACTTGAGCTCTCCTTCTGTTGAGGACAGCGAGACGGTTGGTTGCAGTTTGCTGTGCCAAGAGACAGCGCAGCCATAGAGTAGGACTAGGTAACCCGTGTGGCTTCTTTGTGAAATGGGATCGTTGCCGCCATTGGAATCTCTCCAGGTCTCAAGATCAAGATTGAATGAATTGTTTTTGAGGCAGAGAGCCAGATCACGGGTGGTTTTTACGTACCGCCAAGCATGTTTGGATTCCGTCCAATGGGAGAGGCCGGGTTTTGCATTGAATCAAGACAGAGAGGAAACGGTGTAAGAGAGATCTGGTCGAGTTCGATTCGCTATGAAGTTGAGGAAGCAGGTCAATGAGCGGTAATTGATGTTGAGGATTGAGAAAGCGGTAGTGTCAGCATTGGTTGCAGGGTTGAGTACTACTCCAGGGGTCAGCAGTGTATTGATTGGTTGAGATTCAAGCAGTCCAAGTTCAGCCAGTGCTGAGTCGATGTGATCTGGTTGGTGTAGGCAGGGCCCGTGTGACGATTCAATGATGTAGTTGCCAAGGATCTTAGAAAGGGTGCCTTTGTGGGAAATAGAGAACTTGGCCTTAAGTTTTGTTTGGAATTCTTGAGAGTCGCCAATGATGACCAGGTCATCAACATAGCAAAAAATGAAAATTTGAGCGGTTTGATTTATGAATAAACAGGGATTGGCGGAGGAGGTAGTGAAGTTTTGATTGAGAATCCAGCGTTTGAGAGTGTCAAACCAGCTCTTTGGGGCCTGTTTCAGCCCGTACAGGGCTTTGTTCAACTTGAGATAAGGGAAAATAGTGTCGTATCCGGGGGGGTTTTGATGAAAATATCTTCATCAAGCTCGGCATGCAGGAATGCGGACTTGATGTCCATTTGCAAAATTTGCAACTCGTGATGGAAAGCGTAGACTAGGAGAGTTCGGAGTGTGGTAATTTGGCCGGTGGGTGCATAGGTATTGCCATAGTCTATGAATTCTAGCTGTTGAAAGCCTTGCACACACAGCCTGGCTTTGAAGATGACACCATTGTTGTTGGGGTTGGTTTTGAGACAATAAACCCATACCGTGGACAGTGCTTTCTTTCCTTCTGGAAGCGAATGGCAGCCAGTCCAAACCTCCATAGATTTGATTCCATCAAGTTCAGATTTCATACCCTTGGCCCAATTTGGGTAATTGGGTGAGGGTTTTGCTTCTTTGTAGTTTTGAGGAACGGTTCTGGAGAGGAAACCATAGCGTTAAGGCTTTTGAAGGGTTGAGCAATCTCGGAGGGTTTGGCACAACGGAGCGAGTTGGTTGGCTATGTTCTCGTCATCGGAAACGGATTTATCAGATGGGGATAATTCTTCAGAGGTGTTGGAATCAGAAATGGATTGAGTTGATTTGGGAGAGGTTGGATCAGTTGGATTGGGAAGGCAATGAGTGGTATTTTCATGATTGATCAAGGACAGTGTGTCCAGTAGGTCGGAGTCAGGGAGGAGAATAGTTTCAAAAGGGGATTTGAGCAAAGAGGAAGATTCAGTTAGCTTTAAGTTTTCAAGAATTTTAACATGTTTTGAGCAAACAGTCTTGCCAAGCTCTGGGATGTAGATTTGGTAGGAGTTGAATTGCAGGTCATGACCTACAAGCATTCCTTCCCAACCTTTCTTTTCAAATTTTCCAAGGTTGTGTCGGAGATTAAGGACTATGGTTTTGGATCCTAGGGTTTGAATTAGATCCAGTTTGGGTCGGCGACCAATCCACATCTCGGATGGACTCAACTTTGACTATTTGGCTGGCAAAAGGTTCAGAATCTTGCAACATCCAATTAAAACTTTGTCCCAAAGCTCCATCAGGATAGCCATGTCAATGATCGTAGTTCTGGCTGCTTCAACAATGGTTTGATTTCCTCGCTCAGCAATGGGGTTGTGCTGTGGAGTGTAAGGTTTGGACGTGGTGTGTATGATTCCGGAATTGGTAAGGAAGCTGGAGAGTTTGGAATTGATGAATTCTCAGCCGTTTTCGGAGTGAAGTGATTTGAGTTGATATCCAAACTGATTTGAGTGAATCTTGATGAATCTGATTAACTCATTGGTCACGTCCGATTTGAGTTTGATAGGGAGACAGGTTTTGAAGCGGGAGAATTCATTGGTGAGCAGAAGGAAATATTTGTTACCAGTCTTGGAGATGGGATTTATTGGTCCGCAGACATCGGCGTGGAGACAAACGAAGGGTTTCACGCAGTTGGAGATGTGGTTTTTGAAGGATGAGCAATAGATTTTTCCCAGAGCGCATGATTCGCATGAGAGTTCTTTCCATCTCAATTTTGGAAAGTCTCTTGAGAGCAGCTTGGTTTGATCGAGGTGAGGATGTCCAAAGCGTTTGTGGAGGGTTGTGAGGGTGAGAAAGGCTTGAGATGATTTGGACTGAGGAAGAGCAAAGTCCCTGATTACCAAGAGATTGTCTTCAATGGAGCCAGTAAGAATTGAGTGATGTTTGAAGTTCACAACAAAGTTTTGCGGGCTGGAAAAGTGGAGTGAGCAGCCCTTGCTCAAGAGTTTACCCAACGACACCAGGTTTACTGCCAGCTGAGGCACATACAGGGACTGGCTAAGCAGAACATTGCAGTTCTTGGATAATAGTTTTGCGGTGCCAATGCCTTCTGTGTTGAGTGAAGTATTTTCCTTCCCAGTCTGGATGTTGGTGTGGTCTTCAGTGAGGTTGTCAAAGAAATTGGGGGAGTTGAACATTGATTGAGATGCTCCAGAGTCAAGAACGATGGAGTGTTTGGTGAGCAGTCTGGAATTCGTCATGGCAAAATTGTAGGAAGTGTAGGAGGGGTTGGAAGAGGCTGGTTTGTTCTCATTATGGTGCTTGGGATTGTTGTTTTTGTTGTTGCTGTTGTTGTTGTTTGGTCAAAGGTGTGGATACAACCACCAGCAGGAGTTCTTGGGATGAGAGGATTGTGGATTATGCCAGGTTGCTCTGCACTTGACTAACTCTGGTTTGACGCCAGTGTTCAACATTGCCAATGCGTAGGTACAAGCTGCAATCTCGTTCTTGATTTGATTCAGGTGACAAAGCACCAGGTCACCATCAATTTTGGATTCGCCAAGAGAATGAGTGATAGTTGTCTTGAGATGCTCTAGCTGCGGTGGAAACTTGTACAGTATTAAATATGCAACTATGTCATCATCCATTCAAATTCTGATTTTGGAGATTTGAATGAGACAGGATTTGACTTTGGTTATGAACTTGTCAAAGTGTTTGGGATCAAACTGGAGATTGAGGAAACTGAAGAATACTTGAGAGGGGTTTGTGGTCTGGGAAGAGGCGTAAAATTTGTTTATCAATTTCCAGAGCTCAATTCCGTTTGTGAGATGATGATCCTTGACGCAATTGATGTACGTCCTGTTATTGAGCTTAGCCAGAATGTATCCTACCAGTTCGAGATTGACGTCCGGAGGACATTTATCAGGTTCAGGTGATTGAAGCCATTGAGCGACTCCCTTCAAGGCGAAGATGGTCATAAGTTTCGAGCGCCAAAGCAAGAAATTGGATTTGGTTAGGGTGGGAATGGAGTCCGTGAGGGTCTTAAGAAGGGAAGAATTGAGATCTGTTGGTCCAGGTGATTGAGACATGATTGGTTTGACTTGTTGGTGTATTTGTTGCTACTTTGGCTTTTAACCGTGAAGAGTTGAATGATTTTAAATTCCTGAACCAACAGACTGAACGCAAGAGAATCAACAAAAGTTTTTTAAGAAGAAAAAACAATGAAAAGGATAAAGGGAATGAAGAAAATAAAGAATGATTCTCACTCTAGGTGGACACAAAAGATTTGGGCACTCAAGGAAGGGTGGTAATAAAAAAATGGAGAAGGGAAAGAAACTAAATTCTGACGTGTGTGGCAGATGAACATATGAGCACAATTTGAAGCTGATGTAAGTTTAGTGCAGAGACAATCTCACATATGAACACTTAGAGAAATGAAATCCTCTTGATGTTGGGTGATGAGTGTCGGGTCGATGGTTGAGGAGGCTGTTGTATTGAGCTGATGATTAAGAGAGGCTAGGATGACTTGATGTTGGGTGAATGATTTGTTGAAGATATGAGGGTGAAATGAGGGAAGCGGTAAGGAAGCAAAGAGGAGTGATGAATGGTGGAGGAGATGAGGAACTGAGGAGAGTGGTGAGGTGGATGGTGAAAGCAGTGAGATGGATGATGGAAGCAATGAGATGGATGATGGAAGTGGTGAAAGCGGTGAGGTGAGTGAATGAAGCAATGAGTCAAAGAGAGTGTGCGCGCCGTTGCACGGATAGAAGATATGAGGATCAGCGGGCGCCGTTGCGTGGATGAGACAGGAAATTGAAGGAGAAATTGAATAAAAGAAACATGTGCGCAGGAGGCGCACGGGGAGGGAATCAATGGAAGATGGCCAGTAGGTAAGTTTAGTGGGATTTCATTTCAACAATAGGCCTTCCTTGACAGATTTGATAGCAATATCTAAACCCATTGGAGGTATGAATAACCTCAAAGACTTCAATTCCTTTTTTTTTCAAAAGGACCTGTCTCCAAAATCAGTTGCTCCCTGCTAAACAGTGAACTTTGAAACTAACCTTTTTCCATTTTTTCACTCAATCCTGATCGGTTTGTCCAAGAATGAACCAATGAGTAATTTGTGGTGATTGGAGAGCCCAATAACAGATTCTGAAGTGTAGCCAGGAAGACACCACCAGTTGCAAGGCTGGCAAGTCAAAAACAATTGTTTCACCAAGTGTTCAGCCCATTAAGTCAAAACCAATGACATCACAAAGCTCTGATTGTAAGCCATGACCGTTGTAGACCTCTTGACCATCCACGTTTTTCTCTCTCATCTCAGACAAGATTTTTAGCATTTATGATCTCTGAATCTCATTCTCTCACATCAGATTCCCAAGACTTGGAATTTGATTCAATTCCTACCCCAACCAACTTTCAACATGCTAGTATCATTCCATAATCCCTTCCAAACTCGAAATTTCCCTTCCCAAGCAACTAACCTTCCATCATCCCACCACAATTCTGGAAAGCAAAGGCAAATTGAGGATGCAGACCTTGACAACATTGAATCCCCCAATGATCTCAGATTACCCATTCCATTCCATCATACAAGCCCCAAATCAGATGATAAAACTCACCATCACTCAACCAGCGCATTGGAGGACATGACAACCGATTGGTTTCAGAGGAAACTAAACAAAACGTTCCCTCTTACCAACAATCTCAAAGCACTCGTGGACCAATGTGATGATTTAAGTCATCCCCCAATCTCTCTTCTCTCTCTTCCCACTCTACCCCTCCTTGATTTCTCTCAATCCACTCTCATCCCTTGTCCTTTTGCCTCTACATCTATCATCTAATCTTCATACCTATTGATCTTTGTTTATCCAAACTCAAATTTGAAGATCAGTGACCATCAACTCATGATGGTCCTCATTCATATGAACTTGAGCCTCAACTATCAAGGACACCAGACCAGCTCATCCATAACCAAACCACAAAATTCAACAAACCAGTCAGATATGTAATTAAGAGGATTGAATGAAATCAAACTTTATCAATACAATGATTTCATTCGAGTAAGCTTTTCCTATTTCTCATCATCACCTTCCAGTACTAGACTCATATATATATGAAAACAGTCAATGGTACATGATGAGATTTGAGCAAAGATCCTCAGGTGCGGTGTTGAGGCATATGGGGAGATTGATGATGCCCTTGGTGAGCCACTCAAAGGTTCACTACTACTCTTGACTATTGTAAGTTTAATTTTTTTTTGATTCTTTGATTTGATCTTCAGACTAATTGAGATTTTTGAATTAAGGTTTTCTTGTCAAACAATTGAGTGAGATCAAAATGAACTAACTCCCCCCAGGGTTTCCAAAACCAATGATCCAATGGCCCCAAGAAGATGTTGCAACTTTTGTTGGCAAGTTGGTCGAGTATGAAAAATTAAGCTTAAGAAATGTGGTGAGTTAAATTTGAGCTCTTCAACACTTTTTTGAGATCTTTCTAACTGACCAGTTCCAATAACCACCTCAAGCCTCTCTAGAATGTTGCCAACGCAAGTACCCACGTAAGGAATGGGCTGATGACCAAGCTGGCAGACCTATTGGTCAAGGCAAGTTTTCTTTTATCTTGTGATTGGGTTCTCATTCTAAGCAGAAACTGATGATGACCTTGATTCAGATCTATCAAGCGTTTGGACCCATCAACAAACAGGAATTAGTGAATAACTTCATTTCTCAGGCTCCCCTCCAAGCAATGGTAAGATTTGCCTTCTTATGACTCTGAATTGCAATTCATATAGCCAACCCCATACGTGGGGGATATGGTGCACTGGAAGGCTATCAATCGAGACTTGCAAGAAGTACACCAGCAGCCAATTAGTCTTTTCACAGCATGAGTCTCTTTTTTTGCGGCTGACTTGCTGATCATCTTGGGCGGGGTGTGGTCATGTACCATACCCTATACCCTATAGTATATACCCTATACCCTATACCCTATAGTATATATTATATATTCTATAGTATATACCCCAAGTTGTAGGTTTGAATGACCACCAGCGCGGTCTGTCAGGCCAGTCTCATGGATCGATGAGAGCCAGCCAGACCCACCCAGCAGCTACCACGATGTCATCCTCAACTTCATCCTCAACTTCTTCATCCTCATCCTCATCCTCATCCTCATCATCAGCCAAGCTCATCAGTCAAGCGGAAGCCCAACCACGATCAACCCATCATCATCTCAACCACCCATCATCCCACTCCATCTCACTCTCACTCTCATCCTCACTCCCATCCCATCCTCATCTCACCCACCATGATCTCCATCTTCCTCATCCCATTCCATCCTCATCATCCCCCTCTCCCTCATCCGATCATCCCACCAGCATTCGCCCCATCCTCGCCGGTATCCTCATCGGCACCCTACTCGCCTTCACCAACATGTACTTTGGTCTACAGACTGGCTGGATCTCGATGATGTCATTACAATCTAGTATACTAGGTTATGCTCTCTTCAAACTAACCCCATTCCTCAACTCGATCCCACTCTCGGTCGCCGAGAACGTACGTATGAATCCTATCCTAACCTAACCTACCATCCTCCTCACCACTATCCTGATTCGATCCCTAGATTCTCCCAGGTACTCCTCCAAACGACCTCAACCGCCGTATGTGCGATGCCCTTGACCGCCGGTCTCATCGGTATCATCCCCGCCTTGGCCCAACTCAACCTCCAATCTGACGGTCTCAACCCCATCATCTTCTCTCCCACCGCCTTAATCCTCTGGTGTCTCTCCATCGCCTTCTTCGGGTAATGCCTCAATCTCACTTCTTGATCCCATCCCAAATCCAATCAACTCCAACGAATCCTCGAGCGATCCCGAGATTGATGATCCCCCTCATCCCATCCCATCCTTCTCCCCCCCCCCCCCCCCTCTCTCTCTCTCTCGACTGAGCCTCCTCTCCTCATAGGGTATTCTTGGCTATCCCCCTGAGAGATCAAGTGATCATCAAGGAGAAACTCGCCTTCCCCTCCGGCACGGCAACCGCTCAGATCCTCGCCTTACTTCACCATCAACCCATACTCTCAATCCCATCCGACCCCCCATCCTGCCAACCTACCCAAGCCTCCTCCGCCAGGCGCTTCGATCCTAAGCAGTGGAAACTCTTGATCTCCACCTTTTCCATCTCGATCCTCTTTAGCGTACGTGCGTGCGTGCCTATGACGTCGTTCATCTACCCCAGCGCATATATCTCCAATCTCCATCCCCCCTCTTACCCTCGGCTGGAATTCGATCGTCAGAGACCGACCCATGGGCCGTGATGGGTGGTAGGATACTGATCAAACCATCCGACGTATCATCCTTGGCTTCATAGATGGCCTCATTGGCCTTCCCCGTCCTATACTCGATCCCAATCTTTGATGTGTTTGGACCACTGGCCCATGATTGGTCTTGGTGGTAAGTTCTCACTCAGTCTTGGACGGCGGTTTTTTTTTTTTTTTTTTTTCTTTGTCGATTTCCTGTTCACACGTTTTCACCGGTCAAGGCCAAGGTCGGGCTCGATGGATTGATTATAGTGATCATCTCATCTCTCTAGGTTTACTCCTTCGTTTGCCTTCGTGGGACAGGGAATCATCATGGGAATTCATACGACCTATAGTATGATGTGTGGAATGTTATTTGGATGGATGTTTCTATCACCGATAGCCGTCGCTTATGGATGGGCTTCTACCGAAAACGTCAAAGGTTGGTGAACTCAAGCTTCTCCGGATATATATATATATATATATATATATATATATATATATATATATATATATATATAGACCTGTCCAACTCACCGATTCACTACAAATCGTTGATCTCGTGCTTCGATTCGGGTGTTTTTTTTCGGAAAATAGCTTGGATTCTATGGCCTGCTCTATCTATCATGATCGTCGAATCACTATTTAGCCTACTCGAATTCGCAATCAGTCTATTCAATCTACGACCGAATCGGTTTCCTTACTCCCCGCTGGCGACAGAGGATGATCAGCTCCAACATCAGGTTCACCTCAAGGAGCCTCCCATCTCGATCGGCTTAAAATCTGCCCTGACTGGCTTCCTTTTGTCCTGTCTGGTCTGTATGATCATCATGAGCTTTTTGTTCAAGGAGATCAAATGGTGGGCAACAGCACTGGCGCTAGTCTTGGCTTCAATCTTTAGCCTGCTCGGGTGGGTGCCTGAATTCGTTGACGTCTCTTGGGATGATTTTCTCTTTCAACCCCTCCTGTGGTGATTTGGACCCCCCCCCCCGATCATTGAATCTCTTAGAACTGATGATCCTCAACATCAATCCTCCTATCGAAAATTAACCGTCAGAGTAAGAGCCCTGGGTGAAACGGATCTTAACCCAGTCTCCTCGATTGCCAAAATATCTCAACTGATCTTTGGAGTTCTCCAACCCCAGAATCTACTGGCCAATCTCGTGGCCGGTGGGATTAGCGAAGCAGGTGCTATGCAATCTGGTGAACTCATGCAGGACTTCAAGACGGCTCAGTTGCACGGAGTTCATCCCGCCAACATGTTTCGTGGACAGGTAAGAAGACCCCTCTGTCCTATCTTTCAGAAAACCATCATCACCATGCGTGATCGCAAGAACGTTTGGTCTTTTTTTTTTTTTTTCCAATCAAGGCTTTCATCTAATTGGCTTTGAGCTTGCGGTTGCTGACTTTGAGCTATGTCTAGTTGATCGGATCTCTGGCCTCGGTGTTCATATCAAGTGGAGCTTACATCTTGTATAGTAAAACCTACACCTTACCTAGTACCACTTTCCCAGTCCCGACTGCTGCCGTTTGGTAAATATCTCATCGCTTGTCCGCTAGAAGATTGATTGATTGATCGGCGTCGCGACTCTGGGATTTCATTCTTGATGGATGATCCGTGATCACACTCCTAGGCTCAGTTTGGCTCGATTACTAAATAAGGGTGAACTACCCGAAGGAAGTAAGATGACGATGGCCTTATCGGGATCGGTCTTCCTCATGATGGGAGTCATGAGATTGTTACTCAAGTTGAACCGATCCCATCTTGGGTCCCGAACACTGAGGGTTTGGAAGAACCATCCCTGCTCCTGGTTTCTACCCTCCGGGTTAGTGTACTCAGATCGAATCCTAAGGAAAGAGAGGCAAACTCGACGTGAAACTTGCCCCAAGGGTCTAACGATCCTGCGTTCGTGTGTCCTTAGAATTGCATTCGCTCTAGGGATGATCAACACGCCCTCGTTTTCGATCGCCAGATTCATCGGAGGGTTGATTGCATTCAAGGTAGACAACAACCGGCGGAAAAAGAAGGTTGAAGGAAAGTCATCCATATCAACGGCCCCTGTCATCGCCAGCGGCGATGAATATCCGACCGATCATGAGGATGGTGCCGAAGATGATGAAGATCGACGCATCTGGTTGATTATCCTGGCTTCTGGATTCGTCCTTGGTGAAGGATTCGGGAGTATTATCAACTTGATCTTAAAATCTTTACTTCAAGTCCAACCTCTATCTTGTTGGGGTTGCTCCTTGGGTGGAGGTGGTTACTGTGCTGATTGCTAGACCGATCGATTTCACCCATCCTCCCTCAATGCTATCCTGTCGCTCTCTCTTTTGCCCCACCTCTCTCACGACCGGCCTCCTTTCCCCTCTTCTCCACCCTTATTCTTTCTGCTCCGTAGGAAAAAGATGATGATGATCGGAAGGATTTATCTCCAGGTTATGTTTGCGTTACTTGACACTTTTTTTTTTTTGGTCATGATTTCTCCCTGTGGTCTTCTGTTTCCCGATATCGACATCCGCGTGGAGAGGGGTTCTCTCTCTCTCTCTCTCTCTCTCTCTCTCTCTCTCTCTCTTCTCGCCTTGCGTCATCACTTCTTTCGCAAAAGTCTTAGTTATGAAGCCCTCATGTTGAGAACTGTCACTGTACCCTTCCATCCATACTACTCGATCCCTTTCCCCCTCTCTCTCGCTACTGTTTTTTTTTATATATAACTATCTATATACATAGAATGATGTGATGTGCGCCCTTAAATACACGTCACGTAGTTCATCATCCTGGATCGGTGTGTATCATTTCATGGCTGGGTGGTTCTGCCCCTCAAATCGAACGAACTTTGGATTATTATTATTATTACTATTATTATTTTGGGACCTATGATGGTGAAGCTTGTTCCAAGCTTCACGCTCGAATCGAAGAAAGATGAAGAAAACGAATGAACACGACGACGATGATGATGCTGATCTCAGGATCTAAATTTTTTTATCTTGTATATCTGCTTACACATATGGTCGGTCACCTACCGCTGCACCCTACGCACCCAAGTATGGACCGAAGAAAATCATGACTCGGCTCCAAGCTCTCAGCCTGGGTGGGCGGGCGGGGTGCCAAGATCGGCGGGGGATGCAGCTCGAGACGTCGGGTCTGCCCAGTGGAGACCACCGGTTCACCTGATGCCCCTCCCTGTCCACAGATCCTTCATAGCCTGGGATCTAGTCCATCCTCACTCTTGCGTACGGATCCAAGTCCGTGCGACTCGCTCGGGTTTCCCCACTCGAAAAAAAAAAAAAAAAAGAGAGAAAAAAAAGAGAGAAAAAAAAAAAAGAGGAGAGAGAGAAAAAGAAAAAAAAAAAAAAAAAAATCAATAACAATAACAACAACAACAACCCTACCCATCCTGTCTTCGTTCCTTCTCTTCCTTCCTGCTTTGGTCCGCCTCATCTCTCCCTGGGCCTGGGGTGGTGGTGGTGGTGGTGGTGGTTCTTCTTTTCCCACATGCCGGATTGTCGGTCAGCCTAGACTACACCTTTGGCCACACACAGCCCACCAGAAGGTTTGGGCCACCTGCTCGTGGGACCTGACCCCTGATGTGTGGTGTGGTGGCAGCAACAGCAGCGTGGCTGTTAGGATGATTAATTAATTATTTTTTTTTTTTCTTTCTTTCTTTCTTTTGTAACTAAGTGTGGAGATTTCTGGCCTACGAGAGTTGGCAGAGCCGGACTGAAAAGCAGTACCAGCTTGGGCAGCAGTGAGGTCCGATCGAGGTAGATGAGGTGGGTGATATGAGGCGGTAGGAATGAGGATGAGAAATTTAAGGAGAAGGATGAGCTAGACTTGTTGGATGGATGGAGCTCTGAAACCAGAGTAGATCGATCATACTCCGATCTTATAGATCGATCGAATGAACTCGTACAACAGAACGATTCATGTTCCATGTGGATGGGATAGAGCATGACGAGGAGATATCATGGCTCATGATGATCTAAGCCGATGAAGGTTGATGAAGAAAGAAGAAGAAGAAGAAGAAGAAGAAGAAGAAGTGGAGGATCGATCGAACTTGGCCCTTGGGAGCCTAGACTTGCGCATGCAGATCCCAGTGATGATCCTCATCTGGTTCATCATCCTCAACGACCATGACAACTTACTCCCACTGGTGTTTTCCCTTCTCCCATCCATCAAGATCAAAGCACTGGTTCGACGAAGGCAGGCAGGCAGGCAGGCAGGCAGGCATGAGCCTGTCTTAAAATCATGCGATCGCTTGGGGTTTGTATCGTTCGTTTGATATTCATTCAGTTTTCAAAAGGTCTCCAAGTCAAACTCAACCGATGCACCATCCTCATCCTCCTCCTCCTCATCATCATCATAAATGCTTGCATATCCTCTCCTCATGTGGAGAAGGCTCACACTGCTTGGACTTCTTCTCACTGGCAGTCTTGGGGATTCAAAACCTGGATCGATCACCATGGAGTCACTGTAATTTAACCTAGCTCTCAAGGTTCTCAACCTTGAAGTCTTCATTTGGTTTCTTGGGTTTCTTGGGTTTCTTGGTTTTTTTTTTTTTTTTTTTTTTTTTTTTACTTGATAGCATTCATGATTGATTAAAAGAAGAGGCTCAACAGCGGCTGCATAAGGGATGATCTGAGAGGGCTTGTCTTACTATCTCGTTTTGTTTTCAAAGCACTTGAGTCAGGCTAGATCAGAACCAACATCAGATAATCCAATGGGAAGGATGGTAGAGGTCAGAATCTTCAAGGTAGACACTGAAAAGGGAATCCAGTGAGGATTGTAATAACGATCGATTGGGTTGTGAAGTAATGATGCCTCAGATCAATTGCAATCCCAATTTTTTTTTCTTTTCTTCTTCTTCTTTTTTTTTGTTCTTTTTTTTTTCGTTCTTCTTTTTTTTTTTTTTGGAAAAGTTGAAGGATCAGCTTACCCATGTCAGCTAGTGAGTGATTTTTGAGATCCTGAAATCTAAGGATTTGATGGATGGATGAAGAAAGAAATCGATCGAGTAGATAATCTTCCTGAAGAACCAAAGTAGGCTTCCAGAGGACATCTCACAAATGTCTCTCAAAGGCCTCAAATCTCAAGTACACTTCAGCAGCTCTTATTGATTTTCAAGTATCAAGAAGCTCTTTCAAATCATCTCTCAAGTTTGTGTCTTGTCTTTCCCAATGGCCTATTACAGTCACTACTGGCTTGAGAATTTGAACGATAACAGCACTTGAAGTCAAGTGATGAAAATTTCAAACGATGTTCAAGACACTCTTACTGATAGACCACCATTGGGTTCTCCATCATTTCCATAAAAAACTTGAATCCAGTTTGAAGTTCTTGAAATCCCCAAGAATACTTTAGCCATTGAGTACCAAGGTGTTCCACACAGGGTTTGGTTTGAAGAGCATGATTGATATCAACTTCAAACCTCCATTCTGAGAGATGCTCACTCCAAAATCCAGAAGTAGGGAAGCCATTAACCAGAGTCTTGTTCCCTTTTATGACTTCTTGCATGATAGGATAATTTAAGACTTCTTCTTCTTTTTTTTTTTTTTTTTGCTATTGAATTTTTTTTTAAAAAAAAAGAAAAACCATGTAAAGCACAATGGATTTGGAGAATGTGTGCAGGACTTTGAACAATCTCAAGACTTGATCATAACCAAGTGGGAATCTGTTCCAACAGAAGAACTCAACTCAAGATTGATTTGGTTTTGGTTTCAGGGTCTCCTTTGATGCTCTCAAGATTTTCTTCAGAGGTTTTTCTCTGGCAGTGAAGATCAAGAACATTGATGGAAAAAAAAAATAAAAAAAAATAAAATGAAAAAAACAAACAAACAAACAAACAAACAAAGGTCCTCTTGTAAGGCCAGAACAGAATATACACTGCTCCCAGCATTTTCAGTCCAACCATCAAGAGATATTGTTAGGTTCTTTAGATATTTTAGTTTATTGATCAACTCCAATTCATGTCTGGCATGAACAGCTGGTAAGATGTTATCCATTATCTGTTCTTGGCATCGGAATTTAGGAAGTAAACCTTGCTAGCTCCTCCTGGTATTGTCAGAAGTAAAGATTTTAAAAAATTGTGAATGGTCAGTTACAGCCAATGACAGCTTTGAGATTCAGTTCATGGATATATTGGGTATGCTCATTTGAAATCGGTTTGAAATGATTCTTGACTGATTCTGTTTTTGATAGGGATAGAAGTTTGAATTGTTTGATGGTTTGTGGTGATTCCAGGTTGGGTGGAAGTAATTGAATTTTGAGAACAATCAAGTTTCCTCTTTTCATTTGGAAAATTTCAAAAGCAAGTACTTGGATTTCTCTTCAGGGGGGATGTTCTTGCAGGCCTCTTGGGAATGAGCTTGAAGAAGGTGTGGCCTGGCTTGAGGTAAACCAACCAAGCAGTGCCACCAATCGGCATCTTGTTGCCTTTATTCATCCTCTCAAGGTTCAGACATGAGAAAAGAGAACCAGTAAGCCCCATGTGCTTTGGAGGGCTTGAAACATCTTTGGTTTCTTGCCTGAGAGGTGTGATTGGTTGGTATAATGTTGAAGCTGGTGGACAAGTGTTCACTGTTGAAGCTGGGGGTAACTTGGCACTGTTGAAGCTGGGTGTAGCTTGGAACTGTTGAAGCTGGGGGTGAATTGGCACTGTCAAAGCTGGTTGCCAGTTTCCTTTCCATTACCCATCCAATTTTTAATATCCTTTCCCAACCCCAGCTCCAGATCCAACCCTCAATCCACAACCCTTTGAAACGGTCCAGGTTACTTCCCCACCTGGACATCACACCAGGGTTGTTTCTAACAACCCTTTAATTCTCCAGTATGATTTGGTTCACAACCCCACTAGGCTTGACACCCATACATGTTTCTACACCTCAATCAACCTCCTGGCTTATTCCTCCTTGAAACACCCCCCCCCCCAACACACACACACTTTGCTACATACAAGTTTGGTGCACCATGGGGGGTTTTGAGACATTGCTGGTGCACCATGGCAAGGCTGTGGTGGTTATTTATAGACACAAATGCAAGTAGTCTCAGCAGTGACATTTGAGCAGAAGGCTCAGCAGTGGCTAGATGTCGGATCCACCACACAATAGGAAGCAATGCTGAGTTTGGAGTATTGCCTACTCTGACCAAGGAAGACAAGGGATCAGCAGGTGGGTGTTTGCAGAATCTGAAGCACAATAGCAAGGACAAGCAAAAGTTTGCCTTTTGCAGGGAACAAAGTTTGTGGTAAGATAATTGGTTGTGTTCTGCAGCTATGGATTTAGGATTGTATTTGTATACATTCAGAAGCAAGTGATCAGAGATATTGAGTATGTATCCAAGGGTTCACTATGGGGTATGCAGTGGGGGTTGCAGAAGGGTATGTAATTGTTGGGACAATTGAGAAAAAAAAATCAAGGATGCAGCATGCAGGTCAAAGAGGATCCATAAGGAAGATTGTTGGGGATCTTTTGTTATGTAGTATGTGGGATCAAAGGGGATCCTCTCAGGAATATTGTTGGGGATCTGTTGTTAATAATGCTTATTGGGGTAGAATTGACCAGTAGGGCTATTGAAGATTGCAGTTATCACCAAAAATAATTCATAGGGATGGATTTCCTAGGCAGATCATGGCTAATAAAGATCAGTATCATTGCAGAATGCATGGGGGTATGCGGTGCGGAGGGAGTCATTCTTTAGTTTCTTTCTTTCTTTTTTTTTTTTTTTTTTTGGAGGTAAGTTTTGGGCTGTATATAAAGAGGGGTTGTTCCTTCTAGCTATTATGGGGGGGGGGGGGTATGGTATCTTATTGAAGTATCTTCTCATATTGTATTGTATTGCTGGGGATCTTAATTTTGACATAGGATTTTTCCTTTGAGTATAACAGAGAATATTATATTGTGAAGCTTATTGAAGAGTTTTTATTTTTCTGTTTAATCATTTCATTGAGGATTAGTCTGAGAAGAGTCTGAAGGATGCAGAGACATAAGATGAAAAGCAGAGAGGGAAGTCAGGGATTTGTCACACAACCACCCCATGTACTATAGGTAAATCTTAGATGATTGTGAGCGCAAAGGAGACTAGGTGCAAGGGCAAGTGCAAGGTGGAAAAGCTAACTGAAAAGTGAAAAATTATGGTTGATTAACTTGGCACACAGTGAGGGGGATGAATTTTTCCAATGGAAAGGAAACTAAAGCCAAACCCAATGTGATGACTGGATTTAGCAAAATTCAAGAAAATATGAAATTAACTAACTGAGGAGACAATCTTCAGGCAAGCAGCATATCCTTTATAAGGTAATCCAAAGTGACTAGATACAACCTGATGGAGGGCCAACTACAGTTAAGAGGCAATGAGGCAATGAATGACATGAAACGGATTGGGAAATGAAATAACAGTATAGAATTTTCCAAGGTCATATCATAGATGCAAGGCAATAGAATCTGAGCTTACAAGGGCATAATGGATGAGACAGGAAGGAGTGACATAAGAGACAATGAAAATATGAGGATGTAGCTTATGCAGGGTAAGGGACTAGTCCAATTGAAAACTATACAGTTGGTGTGGCTAACTATCATGGGTGCAAGCTAGTGAGAGTGCATGAACAGGAATGGGAACCCAAGGGCTATTGATACCCAGGGTGAAGAGCAGAGCTCAAATGGATGGTTGACTGGAGTAGAGTTAGCTGAAAGGTTTGAAAGTAGGTGCTGAGTCAGTTGCCAAGAATGGAAGGTTGTTATGCAAGCCAGAGTTTATAAGCAGAAGGCACCATTGATGTTGTGCTTCTATTTATGTCATGCGTATGGACTGAGGTAGATGGTACTGAGGAGAGGATATGTCAAAGTGAGAGGGACAATAATCCTTAAGCTTGAAGCATGACAGTATTGTCCTGCAAGTTTTGCAGGTTGTAGTTATCATCCTTGCAGAGGAAACTTTTCTAGGATAAATCAGATTTGGGAAGTTATTTTAGAAAAGAGAATTGATTGAATACCAGAAAGGAGCAGGATTGTTCCAGATAGCAGTAGACACACACTTTCTTGCACCACAATATCATTTGGTGGCCCAACATTTTTGCACCACCAAACTTACACCCCACCCACCAACTATGAGCTTGAAGTCCAGTGATGTCATTTGTCCATACTTCTGTATATACAGTGGGTGCATGGGTTTTAAGGTTGGAAGCACAAAATGTTGGGTACACCAAATGTTGTTGCCATAGAGTGCCAGCAATTTCTCAAAAACCCCATGGCTCACCAAACTTGTATTTAACTAAGTTTGGGGGATTTTTCAAGGAGGAATAAGTTGGGAGGTCAATTGAGATGTATAAAAAAGAATGGGGTTCAAGCCTAGTTGGTATGTTTACCAAATTAGAGTTGAGCAGTACAGGGTTGTCACCAAAAACCCTGGTGTGATTCCCAGGTGAGGAAGCAACCCCAACCATTGCAAGGAGTTGTGGATTGAGGGTTGGATTTGGAGTTGTGGTTGGGCAAGGATAGTAACAGTTGGACTGGGAATGCCATGGACACTTTCCACCAGCTTTGCCAAGTCACCCCCCAGCTTTCACAGTGCCAGGTTAACCCCAGCTTCAACTTTTCCAAGCTACCCCCTGCTTCAACAGTGCCAAAGTACCCCTGGCTTCAACAGTGAGCACTTGCCCACCAGCTCCAACATTCTAACAGCCAATCACACCTCTCAGGCATGCACCAGAAAATGGTTCAAACCCTCCAAATGACATGGGGCTTGCTGGTCCTCTTTTCTCATTTCTGAAACTTGAGAAAATGAATCAAGATGACAAGATGCCAAATGTTGGCACTGCTTGGTTGTTTTACCTCAATCCAGGCCAAACCTTCTTCAAGCTCATGTCCAAGCAGCCTGCAAGAAAATCCCCCCTGGAGAGAAATCCAAGTACTTGCCTTTGATTTTGGCCAATGAAAAGACTCAACCTGATTGTTATCAAAAATCAATTACTTCCAACCATGCTGGAATCAGCACAAAAAATCAAACAATGAAAATTTTTTTCCCATCAAAAACAGAATCAGTCAAAAATCATTTCAAATTGAATTCAAATGATCATATCTAATATCTCCATGAACTAATTCTCAAAGCTGTGATTAGCTTAAACTTACCATTCAAAATCTTTGAAAATACTTACTTTCAACTATATCAGGAGGAGTTAGCAAGGTGTCCATACAAGTTACCTTGGGAAAAACAGATAATGGAAAACATCTTACCAGCTGTTTATGCAAGACATGAATTGGATTTGATTAATAAACTCAAAGATCTGAAGAATCAAACTATATCTCTTGATGGTTGGACTGAAAATGCTGGGAACAATTTGTATGCTGTTCTTGCCTTACAAGGATCTTCAACAAAAGTTTTGATTGAGTTTCTTGACCTTTGCTTCCAGAGACACACATCTGAAAATATCTTGAAATCATGGAAAGAAACACTTAAATCTAAACAAATTTCTCTCAAGGCAATTTATGATTTTTTTAACCAATTATTTCTCAGTTATGGTCAAGTTTTGAGACAATTTAAATGCTGAAAATCCATACATTCTCAAAATCCATTGTGTTCTAAATTTTTTTAATTTGATATCAAAACAAAATCCTAAATTATCCTATCATGCAAGAATTCATAAAAGGGAACAATAATCTAGCCAGATAATTTAATACTTCTGACTTTTGGCATGAGTATCTCTCATAGTGGAGGGTTGAAGATGGAATTGGTTATGGTCTTTGAAACCTGTGTGAAACACATCTGTAATCAATGGCTAAATCATGATTGGTTTTTGAAAAAACCTGAAGGTGAATTCAAGTTTTTCATGGAAATGATGGAGAACCCAATTTTGGATATTCCATCCATCAAACATCATGATCACTTTACTTCAAATGCTGTTTAGGTTCAAATTCTCAATCCAGTAGTGAATGAAATAGGCCATTTAGAAAGATATGGCACAAACTTGGAAGGAATTTGGGAGGAGTTTCTTAATACTTACAAATAATTAAAACCTTCTGAAGTATATTGAAGATTTGAGGCCTTCAAGAGCCATTCAATAGATGTCTTCTGAAATTCTTCTTTTTTTTTTCAAGATGATGTCAACATAATTGCTTTCTTTCTTCATCCATAAGATTTTCAGATTGAAGTATCTAAATAAAACTCACTAGCTGGTATGGGTAAGATGATACTTCAACTTTCCAAAACAAAATTGTGATTGCAAAAGATCTGCAGCATTATCACTTTAAAAACCAACCAATCATTATTACAATTCCCACTTCCCTTTCAATTTCTCTCTTGAAGATTCTTGCCTACCATCTTTTCCATCGAATTATTGGATGTCTGTTCCTATCTGCCCTGAATTGAGTGCTTTGAAAAAGATAAAAATACAAGTCTTTCAGATCTTCCCTCATGCAGCTGGTATTGAGGGCCTTTTTTCAATCATGAACACTATCAAAAAAAAAAAAAAGAAACCAAATGAAGACTTCAACTTTCAAAATCTTGAGCAAGGTAAAATTATCCTTCTTCCAAGATGATTCAGATTTTAATTCTCAACATTCCCAGGCACAGGCAAGCAGTTCAAACAGGCAAACTTCTCAATATGGGAACATTCATGCATATGATGCATTGATCACCCCAGATGACTTGGAGAATTTTGAAAATGGCATATTAAATGGTACCCAAAGCCTTCCCATCATTTCAAGACAGAATGCCTTCATTCAAAAAATGTTTGACTTCAATCAGTGGGAGAAGGAAAACCAGCTTAAATCTGTTGCAATAATTGTTGAATATGATTCAAATGAGGATAATGACTGGGGCCCTATGCAAGTTTGGGCTCCTGAAAGATATGTTTGATTGATTCTCCTTTTTTCATTCTTTATTCATCAAACTCAATGGTTACCTCACTACAATTTCATTTTCATGTTTTCTTCATCAAAATGTACTTTTTTACCAAATAATCAATCTATGAAATGAAGTACTGCAATTTGGGACATACAAGTCCTCCTTTCTTAAATTTCAAATGATGATTCCTCCTGCTTAATTGCCTGTACCTAAGTGGACATCACAGACAAATCCAGCACTGCTGTTGGTCTGTCTGCCAAATTGTAGGGGAAAAATGTATCACTTGGAAAAAAAAGCCCACAACTGTTGCCACCTGAAAATGGCATTCCAGGGAGGGGGGATTATGGCACCATTTTCCCAATTCTGCTTCCACCAAACTTAGTAGGGTGTCAAAAGGCGGGGATGTTGGATGGGTGTTGATGGAGCTCAACAGGCTCAACCTTCTCTGTTGAGAATCATTTCCCTGATGTACAATGGGTAGACAAAAGTTGTGGGACTGTTTGTCAAAGCAACCACACCCAGGTGCTTCAACAAATGTAGATGAAGCCCAGGGTGCCTTTTTTCTGTTTTTGACCATCCCATCCTCTGATGCCCACTCCAGTTGACCAATTGGAACATTGTAACCATCTCAAATTCTTAATATCAACATCTCAATACTTGATTGATTCAAAAAACAAAACTAGTAAGTCAATCCTTTTGAATCTTATTCTTGATCTTTGATCCTGATTAATGGGTTCTCTTTGTGATATATATTCTTCTTTGCACAATGGGTTGTTTTAGAAGATCAAGATGATCAAACCAACTGAGGATGGTACAATCACAATGGTTGGAATCAATTTCAGAGCAATTTAAAAATGCCCAACCCAAATTTAACCTCAGGCTAAGATAACCTCAAGCAGCTCAAGGCACCTCAAAGCTGACATCAAGTAGAAGAATTGAAAAAGATGATAATCAGATGCACAAAGACCTTGAAGGAAAATTTTTTAACAGTTTCCATGGATTCCAACTAACCTCTCTCAAAA
Source organism: Puccinia polysora (assembly GCA_025617555.3). NCBI lineage: Eukaryota > Fungi > Basidiomycota > Pucciniomycetes > Pucciniales > Pucciniaceae > Puccinia > Puccinia polysora. The sequence goes on from CM062615.1 coordinate 29,250,470, forward strand.
TTATCATCATCATCTTACCAAGGCACTGAAAAATCAACATTGATCAAAAGTAGTTTGAATCATTTTTAGAAACCCTCAAAATTAATGTTTCTTTCATAAAAATCATTCCTTTTGGTCCTCAATCACACCCTCATCAAGAAGAAAAAGATATCAATGGTACAGACTTTTTTATTATTTTTTTTTCCTCCAGCATGTTTTTTGAGTGATTTGTGTTTTTAAGATTTTTTTTTTTTAAAAAACCATAGTTTGATGGTTTTCCAAATTTCAATTGTTGTATAATTAAATTATAGATGCTGAAATATATGATAGTATCAATAAAAGTAAATACATGCCTATTTTCGAACAATTGATTTAGCGTGAAACAATGCCTGAAAATAAATTGACTGTTTTTGGTCAATCAGTCCCATCATTTTTGCCTAGCCACTGTACCATACATCCTTTAAAGCCTGTACGTAGTCCTTACTCACTCTTAAGTATGTATGTATGTCTGTGCAACTCGCTCAGTTATCAAGACCCAAGCAACCATATTCCGCCCGTCCATCGCCCTTCGAACGAGTCTCGGGCTCAGGAGGATCTAGTGGCCCCGCGTTTCGTTCGGTTGATCGAGTGGAGTGGAGTGGACCCGAGCACCCACGACGGCGCATGTGCGTACATGAATATTTGTGCGATGTCGAGACCGAAGGTTTATGGAGTGCGTGTGTGCGTATCAGCGCGCCTCCTCCCAGGCTCTCGGCGCTCATCAGGGCCCCCAGGCGAGCCCTCCTCTCTCTGGGTTTAGTCTGGTCAGGGAGGTATGTATGATGGGTAACCCTGAGCCAACATGTGCGCTCTCATGCTGATCGTCGCATCAGGCTCTCTTCATATCCTCTCTCTCCCTCCCTGAACGTCCCCCGTCCCCCGGGAACTTGTTTTTGTTCGCCCCCTCCCCCCTCAGATTCGCCTTTTTCTTTTTTTTTTTTTATCTTGTTTTTTGCGTTTGTAATCAAGTTGAGTGTGGGGTGAAATAGATTACTGAAACCTTTATGAGTGAAATAGCAGGCCCACTCTTCAACAGCGTTGTTAGGCTAGCGGTAAACTGGGGCCTTGCCATGGCCTCGTCAGGGGTTCGACTCCCCTACAACGCATCATTCTCAATTAAGGAGGGGCGTGTCTATAGAAGTTAAGGAATGAGCGTAGCTTATGCGGCTCGTCTGAACCGCAGCGTGCTAGCGTCGGTCGGGGCGAGCCATCAACGTCTCTTCAGTTTTGTTGTCTTCGAGTGGAAGATTTCTTGCCTAAGAGTTGGAAGTTAGCAGGGTCAGCTGTGTCGGTGATGTCCAATTGGGAACATGAGGTGATTAGGTAGGAGAAATCATGATGGGAAAGTTAAGAGAGGATCTGGACTTGTGTGTATCTCCTAAATCTCAGTACTTGATTTCATAGATTGATTGATCACTTTGTACAAAAAGATTCATGTTCGCAAAGAAAAATATGACAAGCACATCATTGATAATGAGGTAAGCCAATGAGGTTGATGAAGAAATTATGAAGAAGAAAAAAAAAGTGAAAAAATCAAACATAGCTTTTAGGAGCCCAAACTTGCATAGGCTCCCAGTTATTATGCTCATCTGGATTATCTTCAAAAATCATTACAACATAGTCAAGCTTGTTTTCCTTCTCCTGCCAATTGAAATCAAGGCACTGTTTCAATGAAGGCATTCTATCTTGAAACAATGGGAAGGCTTGGGGTGTCATTCAATATTCCATCTTCAAAAGGTCTCCAAGTCAACTGGGGTCATGATTGCATTGTCATCATATATGCTTGCATATTCTCTCATGCTCAGAAGGTTGAATGTTTGAAATTCTTTTCCCTGGGATTGTTGAGGATTCAAAGCTGAATGAATCACCTTTGAATAAGCTGAATTCCACCTGGCTCAAGATTCTCAAACTTGAAGTCTTCATTTGGTTTCTTTATTTTTCTTTGTTTTTTCTAGAGTGTTGATAGCATTCATGATTGAAAAAAGACCCTCAACACCAGCTGCATGAGGGGCCATCTGAAATACTTGTATTGCTATTTTTTTTTCAAAGCACTTGATTCAGGGAAGATATGGTGTGTAAAGCACCTCTGGGCACCTGTCCAAGTTTGACCTGGTATGTGCCCAGAGGGCTTGATTGGATTGGGCTTGCAGGGGTAAAAACTTGGAACCCAAACAAGTTCCTCTTGATGCTGATAGAAGCTGTTTGCACTTGATTGGTCAGCCTCATTCCTTCCATACAATTCACTTCCCATACCTCCCTTTGTCAAAAATTGTAAGTTTTTATTTGTTTGGTTGAACATTTTGTCATTATTATGTACTGATCACTTTTGATTTTTTTGTTTAATGAATTCCCATAAATAGATGGCTGAAGAAACACCACCCAAAGCACCATGCAATCCTGCAATACTAAAGCTTGAGACAAGCAAAGCCAAAGCAAAGGGCTTAGCTCAACAACTTCAAGAACTCAATTGGAAAAATTATCAGGCTGAACAACTCCTCAAAGCTCACCAAAAAATCAATAAAAATGACCAACTTACCCACAAAGATCAAAAACCAAATTCTATCATAAAGCCTGAGGTTTGCAATCTCATACAAACAAGCAGCTTGTGCAAAGGAATGTCTCAAAACAAAGCTTTCTTGACATTTGATATATCTTGCCATTGATTCCAGCAAATAATTAAGGAAGAACCCCTCTGTGTCAAGGTAAACAAGCAAAGACCACCAAAGTTTAACAATGACATATTCAACAATCTGCTCATGTTGCTAAACAAAAGATCAACTGAAACCTTCAAGGAAATGGCCAAGTTTGCCCAGAACAAACATGAAGTGATTTTCACCACCCAGGCCATCAGCAATATACTCAGGGATATTGATGTCACCTGGAAGCAGGTGAAAAACATTCCTGATGCTTGGAATCAGTCCAAAATCATTGAAAAACAAGCAAAATATGTTCATTGGTGTGGGAAAAACTTGGATTGAACCATTTTTTTTTCAATGAATCAGGGTTTGATTTTCATTTGAGAAGGACAAATGGATATGCCCCTTCAGGTGAGTTTCTTTTTTTCTTCAATTTTTTGATAAATTATTAAGCTCTTTTTTGAATTTATTTTTTTTACCAGATACTCCTGCTGTTCTCAGCCTTTTAACAAAGATCAAGCAAGTGAACTCCATTGGAGCTATCTCAAATCAAATATTTGCATATCAAAAACTCTTCAATGCTGATGGAACCAAGGCTAAGGGTGTAAGCAGCAATGGTTTTTGTTTATTTCTCTCCTCACTTGCATCAATACTTCCCCGGGACTCCATTATAATCAAGGATAACACCCCAATTAGCCATGAGAATTGATTTGATGACTTGCAAGACAATTTTCAACATTCAAAATTGATTGCAATTGAATTCCTCCCTCCCTATTCTAAATTTCTGAATCCCATCAAGTATGCTTTTCATTTAATAAATTACTATGTTTGAGGCAAGGAGCCCAAATCAAGGGCTGAATGAGTTCAAAAAATGAAGGACAGAATTGAAGAAACCATAACCCCAGAAAAAAGCCAGAATTTATTTTCTCATGTTAAAAAGTATTATCAAAACTGCCTTGAGATGCAAACTATCACAGGTCCTCTCTTGGCAAATCCTTAAGGATTTTAAACTTTTTCCTCCTTTTTTTCAATTTTTCAATCCTTTTATTCCAAAAGAAAAAAATGTATCCTTTTCCAAAAAAAAAAAAAAAAAAAAAAAAAAAAAAAAAAATCCAAAAAATCCAAAAAATCCAAAGAAAACCATTGAGATTGCTTTTTTTTTTTATTTTGATAAAAAACAAGAAGAAAAAATGAAATTTATCAATCTATCAAATTATGTAGGGTGATGTTAAATTCACATCTCCAGTCGTGTGGGAGTTGTGTAGGGCCCCTCAACGCATGGGGGCCCATACACTACTCCATATAATTCATAATTTATAATTTATAATTTATTATTTATTATTTATTATTTATTATTTATTATTTATTATTTATTATTTATTATTTATTATTTATTATTTATTATTTATTATTTATTATTTATTATTTATTATTAATTATTTATTATTTATTATTTATTATTTATTATTTATTATTTATTATTTATTATTTATTATTTATTATTTATTATTTATTATTTATTATTTATTATTTATTATTTATTATTTATTATTTATTATTTATTATTTATTATTTATTATTTATTATTTATTATTTATTATTTATTATTTATTATTTATTATTTATTATTTATTATTTATTATTTATTATTTATTATTTATTATTTATTATTTATTATTTATTATTTATTATTTATTATTTATTATTTATTATTTATTATTTATTATTTATTATTTATTATTTATTATTTATTATTTATTATTTATTATTTATTATTTATTATTTATTATTTATTATTTATTATTTATTATTTATTATTTATTATTTATTATTTATTATTTATTATTTATTATTTATTATTTATTATTTATTATTTATTATTTATTATTTATTATTTATTATTTATTATTTATTATTTATTATTTATTATTTATTATTTATTATTTATTATTTATTATTTATTATTTATTATTTATTATTTATTATTTATTATTTATTATTTATGATTTAGTGGAGGCTACACAACTTTATTTTAGTTGTTTAGCGTGCTGTACAACTCAAATGGGACGTGTAGCATGCCACACAGCCCATTTGAGCCGTGTAGCATGCCACAAGGCTTATATGAGTCATGTAGGGTGCCACACAGCCCATTGAGCTGTGTACAGAGCCGTGAATTTAACATTATCCAATTATGTATGTTTTTTTTTTCAAATAAAAATCATGTTTTACAGGGCCAATGCAAAAAACTTTTATTGGTTCCAAAAAAACCTTGGAAAGGTGCCAGACTTATTTGGTCAGGTACCAAGTTAAACTTAGCCTGGTGCCAAGAAGGCTTTGCTAGGCCCCATGTGCACTTTAGTGAATTTTTGAAAAACTTTGGTTGTCACCCAGAGAAGCTTTACAGACAATAGGAGCAGACATACAATAATTCAATTGAAAAGATGTTAGGCCAGAATCTTCCAGAGATACATTGAAAAGGGAATTAAGTGGGAATTTCAATAATGATTTATTGATTTTTGCAGTGGTAATGCCTCAAATCTATTTCAATCAATTTTTTTTTGGAAAGTAGAAGTATCATCTTACCCATGTCAGCTAGTGAGTGTTTTTGAGATACTGAAATCTAAGTATTTGATGGATGGATGAAGAAAGAAATCAATTAAGCAGATTTCATTCTTGAAAAAACCAAAGAAGACTTGCAGAGGGCATCTAGTGAATGGCTCTTGAAGTCATCAAATCTCAAGTATACTTCAGCAGCTTTTATGGATTCTTAAGTATCAAGAAGCTCCTTCAAAATTCCTGCCAAGGTTGTTTCATGTCTTTCTCAATAGCCTATTACAGTCACTACTGGATTGAGAATTTGAACCATAACAGAATTTTCAGTAAAGTGATCATGATTTCCAATGATGTTCAAGACACCCATACTGATGGATGGAGATATCCACCATTGGGTTATCCATCATTTCCATGCAAAACTTTGATCCACCTTGATGTTCTTGAAACCCCAAGCATACTTTAACCATTGAGTATAAAAATTTTTCACACAGGGTTTGTTTGAAGACCATGATTGATACAATCTTCAAACCTCCATTCTGAAAGATGCTCATGCCAGAAGAATCCAGTATTAATAAAGTAGTTGAATAGAGTTTTGATCCCTTTTATGACTTCTTGCATGATAGTATAATTTAAGAGTTTTTTTTTGCTATCTATCAATTTAAAAACCATGCAAAGCACAATTTATTTTGAGAATGTGTGGATGTTCAGAATTTTAAATTTTCTCAAGAATTGAACATAACTGAGATAGAATCTGTTAAAAAAAACATAAGTTTACTCAAGATAAATTTGCTTGGATTTTAGGTTCCCTTTTGATTCTTTCAAGATTTTTTCAGAAGCTGGTTGCTGGTAGTGAAGATCAAGAACATTGATTAAAAAATCTGTTTGAAGGTCCCGTGGTAAGGAAAGAACAGCATACACACTTTTAAAAGCATTTTAAGTCCAACCATCCAGAGATACAGTTAGGTTCTTCAGATCTTTGAGTTTTTTGATTGAATCCAATTCATGTCTTGCATAAAAAGATGATAAGACATTTTTCATTATCTGTTTTTGGCATGGGAATTTGCATGGACACCTTTCTAGCTCCTCCTGGTATTTTTGGAAGGAAGGATTTCAAAAGATTGTGAATGTTAAGTTTCAGCTAATCACTTTCTTGAGAATCAGTTCATGAATATATTGGGTATGCTCATTTGAAATTGGTTTGAAATAATTTTCAACTGATTCTGTTTTTGATGGTAGGGAAATTTGCATTGATTGATGATTTGTGCTGATTATGGCTTGGATGGAATTAATAGATTTCGGAACATCAACACACCAGGGGAAGAATAGAGGCACATACTAGAATGTTCCAACCTGTAAAAACTTTTCAACTTGGTTAAACCTGGGTTGTAACTCTTTCCTAATTCAGGAAATCTATCCAAATAACTCTCAAATGACAAAAAAAAAACTTCTGTTCAAATATTCTATAAAAAATGTTAAATCACATATCATTCATGATTGAAAGGAGGTTCAATTATGGATTAAGGTTTATTTGATGTTTCTATTATTTTTGGTGATGTACAATCAAAATTCAGTTTGGTATAGATTATACCAATTGTTTTGAATTTTTCATCCTTGGAAATTAATTATAAAATTTCAATTATTTTCCCAAAAACATTCAGAATTAAATGAATCAATCAATCTTGGGAGGATGTGACTGATGAAAATCTGGACCCTGAAATTTGGGACACAACACCACTCCAGCTGGGTGCTTATTCATTAAAAAAAACCTGTATATACTGTTTTCAAACTTGCTCTTTGACCTAATACACTCACAATGATGGGCCTGTATATGTATAAGAGTTTTTAATAATATTTTTATTTCAAACAAAAAATTATATCCAGAGTTTAATTAGCTACTTTATTCATACTAAAAGGATATTCCTCAAAACTTAAAAATTTTTCAGGGCCTCTTTACCCATGTTTTTGTTTAATATTGAATAGGGCCATCACTCTTTGTTCTGATTTAAAATCATGGTCAGGACTGTCAACATTTATTTTCTGAAACATTGATCCAAGAAGGGCATCATTTAATTACACACTAAAAGAATTATCACAGCTGGACTTCTTAAAAAAGCACCCTGCTTTCAAATTAAAAATAAAAGTTTTTTTATTGGTTAATCTTGTTGGCTTGTTATGCAAAGCTGAATAATTAGCTTCAAAAAAACCACAAAAGAAGTGGATAAAAATAATCAGTGAGTCATTAAGACAAAACATATCTATAATTTCTTCCCAATTGTTTCTACCCTTGCTGATATTCCTGTTTGGTGATACCATTGTAGAAAACCAATTGATTAGGAGAATTTGAAGTCTTTGATTTTGTACCTGCCCTCCTAATTCACCTGCAGCTTTCTTGTTTGGATATATTTTCACGATGGAGTTTAATCTGGTGTTGGTTCTTTCATTAAATCTGAAGCATCTGCTTTGTACTGAATAAATTTTGAAATATCTTAAACAGGGTGTTTTTAGACTAAATTATTGCTAAATTTTTCAAATATCATTTTTAACCATTCAAATACTCAAAAGATCTGGCTGCTAAAATTCAAAAAACCTTTATCAATTTATTTCAAACTGATGAATGGTCTAGAAGATTTTATGAGTGGAATTTGGTTTGTTTGTTCTGCACCTATCACTTTTATTGAAATTTCTCTTAAATTATTTACTGGTATATATAATTCAGAAAAGAAAACTGCAGTTTTGATCTTGGAAAAGGGTGGAAACAGATTCAAGGTATTTAAAATTGTGACAATTGAGTTGCAGCCCCTTAAAGATATAATTACAATGCAGGGTTGATGGAGTTATCCATGTTTAACATATAGAATTTGGTGTTTAATTGTCTGTTCAAAAGATGCCTGAAATGGACTAATTCCCCAAAAGTTTTAAAATTGAGACACAAATGTCCCCCAGACCTTTGCCCAAAGTTCTGGGGGACACTATATGCATTTGAGACCCCAGTGTGTGTACTATAGGCAGTCTGTGAAGCTCTAGTGCTTGCAGTGGAATTGGTCTTAGCAAGGTGAGTGAATTCACTGGCACCTCTTTTCTCCCACTTGGCAACATATCCTTTTGTAATTCTCTTACCAATCAGACCCTGGAATTTGGGTATCAATATATTTGTGGCTTTGATTGCAGTCTTGGTGCCATTGGTTCAGGTAGAATGCCCTCTAGGTCTTTGATTGATTCAGATTCTCCATTGGCTCTTCCACCATCTTCATACTTGTTATAACACCCCTAGTATTGATCCATAATCTCTTTGAAATCCATTTTGAATAATTTTGTTTGCCAATTGGGATCTGGAGAATTAGTTGGAATATTTTTAATACACTCTTGGAATTGGTAACTGTAGTGTTCTGGTTGGCAGGTCTGGAATTATAGTTTGAAAATCATCTCAGGAGCCCATTAGGGTGTCCAACAATGCCTGACTCAACAAGTGGGAGTGGGAGTGGTAGTGGGAGTATGAGTAATATGAATTCTGAATCAACTCAATCTACTCAGAATTGCAACAAACATTGAATGGAAAGCTCCAATTCATAAAATAAAATCAATAAACACCCTCAGAATATAGTTTCATGTGTGACTGCAGTACCTTTATAAATGAGCATACTATAATATCTTAGTTAGCATGTTTTTCTTAACCTAATTTTTTTTAAAGGTGTTCAGGAGGAAAACTATGCTTCATTGGGGGATTCTGTCACACTTGTGAAATATTCAGTTGATATTATTCATGTACATATTATTTTCTTATTCTTTCTTTTAATATATTTCATATATTTTACAAGTAGGAGAATGAAAGGTTGTATCTAGCACTATATAAGCCTTAACTCTAATGATCTTTCTCCTCCTTTTCTTATGAAATAAATTCTTCTTTTTCTGAAACATGACTTCAAGTTCAGTCCTTTCCAGAGTTCCCCTCCTACTAGTGCCATCCAGACTTATTTTGACTCTTCCTTTGGTTCTTACACACCTTGAAGTCCTCACTCCTCTCTGCTGAATCTCTCAGCTCAATCCATTTTGGATTCAACCCCTGGTACTAGTCTTCCTTCTCCTTTTAGGTACTGGCACCCGGGATCTGTGTCAAGCTTCCATGTGAAAGACACATGTGCATTGTATCAGAATTGGAAATGAATTTGATTTTGTTTTGGAAAGAGTTAAATGTTTTTCATGTTGGAGATATGGTTTGCTTAAACTCCAGTTACACCAGAGCTATTTATTTCAGTAACAAAAACATTACAGGGGGGCACATGCTAGCATGCGCCTCCATTTTCCCCCTGGTGACAGGTAGTATTTTTTTTTTCCAATATCAAAAGAAATTATTTTGATTTCTCTTCATGGGTAATTTTCTTACAGGCCTCTTGGATGTGAGCTTGAAGCAGGTGTGGCCTGGAATGGGGTAAAAAAACCAATCAGTGAGAAAATTCTCAATCCCATCTTCTTGATTCATTGGCTTCAGGTTCAGACATGAGTAAAGAAAACCAATAATCCCCACAAAATTTTGAGTGTTTGGAACATCTGGTTGTGGTTCTGGTATGAGAGGTGCAATCAGGTGGAATGGTGTTGAAGCTTGTGGGCAAGAATTGGTGAAGATGGAATTGAATTGGAAAATCTGGGGGAAAATATGATGGGAAAGCTGGCAATCACTGGAAAAGCTGGTTGCAAGCCTCCTTGATTTTGTCCCATCCTTACTTTTCTTACCCATTGAAAATCCTCAATCCAATTATCTCTACAGCATTTAGGGTTGCTTGCCCACCTGAGCATCACACCCAAGCTATTAAATAAATTAACTTCTCCAAATCAATTTGCTATGCACTCCCAAATTTTATTTTTAAACCTCAAAAAAACCTCTGGTACATTCCTCCTTGAAACAACCCCCTAAACTTTGATATCAGCCAATTTGGAACATCATTGGGGGTTTTGAGACATGTTTGGAATGCCATGGAAATACCATTTGGTGTGCCAAAATTGTTGTGCCAACAACCCAAGTGGCAGCTAAGGTTGGAAGTGCAACAGTTTTGGTACACCCAACAATGTCTCAAAACCCCCAATGGTGCAAAAAAATCTGTCTGTACCAAAGTGTAGGGGGTGGTATCAAGGAGGAATGGGTCAAAGGGTTTATTGAGGTGTAAAGAAAATTGTGGTGGTATTTACCAAAAATATTCAAAGGATCAATACTTTGGGTTAGTAAGGGAAATCAAGAGTTGACCTAAATAGCCTGGGTGTGATTCTCAGTTGGGGAAGCAACACCAACCATGGCAAGGAGTCATGGATTGAGGATTTCAGATAGGCAAGCAAAGTTAAAATGGGAGAAAATCAAAGACAACAGTTTCACCAGTGGCCAACAGATTTCCCACCAGTTTAACCATCATTTCAGCTGATTGAACCTCCTCAACCCAGCACCACAAGATTTTTCAAACTATCAAAAGGTCCATGGGGCTTGATGGTCCTCTCTTCTCATGTCTCAACCTTGAGATTCCCAGATTTTAGTTTCCCTGTAATTTTTCTAGATTAAAATCAAAAAAGACTTTGAATTCAGGACCATTCAAGGACCATGATGCCATAGGGGAAACATTTTTCTCTTGAAATAAAAATAAGAAATGGTGCACCACTGTTGCCACCTGCAAATGGTGTTCCAGGGAGGGGGGATGGTGGAACAATTTGACATTCCATTTTCCCAATTCTTTTGCTGAAAATCTTAGTTGAAGCGCATGTGATATTTTGGGGAGAATGTTATTGAATGATTCTAATTCATTCTAATTCTTTTTTATTCAAGTCTTTCCCTGCTCTTCCCCTGACCTATGATATTTGAGGCTGTACTAAAGGATGCCAGCTAGATAGTTTCATCCCATTCTGAATTCCTCCATCTCTCTCTCCTTTGCCTAATCCACTCATCTCCCTGATCCCTGGTCTTCTTCAACAACACATATCTTGTTTGAAAGTGGTTGGTTTTTTATGTCCAGTTGGCACTTGTCATGCCCTACATAGCTGCTTCCTGGGCATGCATGGTCCTATCTTCAAAAACCGTGCAATGGGGACACCAGGGGAAAAATGGAGTCACATGCTAGCATGTTCCACCCTTTAAAAATGTTTAAACTTGGTTAAAACTGGTTTTTAACTCTGTCCTAATTTTGTCAATCTATCCAAATAACTTGCAAATACCCACACCACAAATTCTGTTGAAATATTTTATGACCAATGTGAAATCAAATATTATTCATTCTTGAAAGGAGATTAAATTGTAACTCAAGGTTTCTTTAAAATTGCTAATATATTTTGCTGATGCATGATAAAAGAATCAGTTTGATACATATTATACCAATTTTTTTGAATTTTTTCATTCTTGGAAATTCATTATAAACTTTCAAGTATTTTCCCAAGAAAATTCAAAGTTAAATAAATCAATCAATCTTGGAAGAATGTGAATTCTGAAAATCTTGAACTTGAAATTGGGAAAACAACCCTACTCCAGCTGAATCCTTATCAATTTCAAAAAAAAATAAAATTCTATCCTTTTTTAAAACCTGTTATTTTACCCAATATACTTGCAAAAATAGTGCTGTATATGAAACATAACTTAAAGAAAAACCCTGTATTTCAAGAATATTTACCAAATGCTTTCAGCTTTGAAAGAGTTTCTCAAAAGAATATTATTCCCAAAAAAAATGATATTGAGAGTTTAATTAGCCATTTTATCCATAAAACAAGAATATTCCTCAAATTTTACAAATTTTTCAGGGCCTTTTTACCCATGTTTTTGGTTGATAGTGAATAGAAACATCACTCTTATTTCTTACTTTCCATCATGGTCAGGAATTTCAAAATTTAATCTCTTTAAATTTTATGGGCAATGTTACATTCACAACCCCAGGGTTGAAAATGGGTGTGAATTGCCATTCATGAACCAGATGCTTTTGAACAGCAAATCACAACTCAAAGAGGCAAGCAAAGTCCTTTACAACTTTCACATCCACAGGGGGGTTGGAAACGGGGATGCACAAGTTGTGAGAGGGGTTGCAAATGTTTTCCTGGCCCATTTGGGGCTATTTTGGCCAAAATAGCCCCAAATGGGACATTTGAGGGTGGAATCGGGGTACCTAGGCACCCTTAGACCATGTTTTAGTGCTATAAAGCCAAATTTGGGGATGTTTCACACTATTTGGGACTATTATTGGACCACAAAAAGAACTTGGGATCACATTCTGCCTATTGGAAAAACAAAGAATTGTCAAAAATTGTACACATCACTTGCTTGTAACACAATTTTATTTTTCTCAACCCAAAAGTGAGCAAAATTTGAAGTTTTTGAATTGAAAATTGAATTGAATAATAAAGTTCAATTGAATTTTTTTTGTTTATGGGAACATTTTGAAGCCCAAGCCCCCCTTTTTTAATCATGGCTGTGTTAAAGGAATTAATTGAAAGTGTTTTTAACAGAGCTTTGTAATCTAGGGATTTGGGTAGGGAGTAGGAAAAGAAAAAAATTGAAGCCCCAATTGCATCCTCATCCAGGGTTAAAATTGAGGAACAGGATGTTTCTTCACAAATGGAATTGAATCAAGGTGGTTGGTCACATTTCATATGTCATTTGACTGAGAATGATTTGGCTTGATCAATAATAAAATAACCATGGCAGGTATAACTATGTAACTAATAGGTGCCAGAACCCCTTGATCCTCCTCCTGTGAGAGCCTTTCCTAGTAGGAAAGAAGCCAAGAGTTATTTTCAAAATATGCAGCCATGCATGGCTACGCATTGAAAAAATTCAAGTTGAAAAAGGAAAAATATGTTGACCTAGCATGCAATGGGTTTGGAGTATATGAAGGGCCGTGCCTCACCAAATGGCAAAGGCAAACTCACAAAAGGAAGTTTGGTATCAATTAATGATCCTTTCACGCTCCAGAGTTAAGGGTTATTGTTTCCTCACTTTTTGATATACCCTTCTGATCAGTACCATCTACCTCAGTCTTAAGCATGAAAAAAAGTAATGCACACCATCAATAGTGCAATCTGCTTACTACCTCTGGCTTGTGCAATAACCTTCCAATCTTGGAAACTCAGTCTATACCTGCAACACCTTGCAGTTGGTCAACCATCCATTTGGAAATTGCTCCATCTCTTCTTGGGTATCTCAGCCCTTGGACTTCCATTCTTGGTTATGCTACTCTTCTAGATCACACAATCATCAAACCACATCAATTGTATAGTTCCATCTTTGGACTAACACCCTTCCCTGAATTTTCACCTCTGTTACTACTTTTGTTCATTTTCAGTGTCATCTCATTTCATTCCTTCATGCATCACATTTACTAGGGTAGATACTTGCACGGTTCCCTTGTCTTGCACCCAGGCTATGACTCCTGATATTTTGTATTGTTCAATTTTATCTTCCCATTCCTTTCCTGTCATCCATTGCATCAAACTCTCTAGCTGTAGAGGAATTTCCATCAGGTTGTATCTAGTCAATCTGGATTACCTTATAAAGACTCACTCTTTGCCTGCAGATTGTTTCCTCAGTTAGTTAATTTCATACATTTTATGCTTTGTTAAGGAAAGAAATTCAAATTTGGCCTTGCCTTAGTTTCATCTCTACAGAACAAATCCATCCCTCTTGCTACTTGCAGTCTGCATCTCTCCTTGGGTATCTCAGCCCTCAGACTTACATTCTTTGTTATTCTACTCTTCTAGCTTGCACAATCATCAAACCACATCAATTTTATCGTTCCATCTTTGGACTAATGCCCTTCCCTGCATTTTCACCTCTGTTACTACTTTTGTTCATTAACAGTGTCATCTCATGTCATTCCTTCATGCATAAAATTTACTAGGGTACATACTTGCATGGTTCCCTTGTCTTGCACCCACGCTATGACTTCAGATATTTTGTATTGTTCAATTTCATCTTCCTTTTCCTTTCCTGTCATCCATTGCATCACACTCTCTAGCTGAAGCAGAATTTTGATCAGTTTGTATCTAGTCACTCTGGATTACCTTATAAGGACTCACTCCTTGCCTGCAGATTTTTTCCTCAGTTAGTTAATTTCATACATTATATGCTTTGCTAAGGAAAGACCACCACATTGGGCATTGCCTTAGTTCCATCTCTACAGAACAACTCCATCCCTCTTTCTACTTGCAGTAAACCATATCTTGCAGGTAGCACCTAGCTTTTGCCCTTGCGCTCACAATTGCCTAAAGATCCCCTCCAGTACATGGGGCGGTTGTGTGACAGTAAATTAACTAACTCAACTCATCTATTATAGACTGACAATCTATCTTGATTTAATTTTTTTAGAATTTCATGTACTTTCTTGACTGGAAATGCTTCCCTAATCCCTTACAATGATGATATAAACAGGTTAGGGAGATCCAGCGTTTCTTGGGCCAGACAACCCTTAGATCCCATTCCCTCTTCTAAATCCCCTTCAGTTGAACCACTCAATGACTCCTTAGCCAAAAGACTCACGTCCAAAGATCTGGTGGATCCCCTTGAGCAACTCAAAGATTTCAACCACTCCTCCAATGAAACCTCTACTTTTGGTACAAAAAGGCCTGGCCAAAATGCTCCCAAGTTGGAAGCTCAGGAGGTTATCTCTATGTTGGTCAAAGCTCTCAACCAACAAACTTTGCGGCCTAGTGCAAGAAATTGGAGCTTTTGCACTCCGGGCATGAAGCAGCCTGACCACTTTAATTGGGAGAATCCACATAAGCTCTGCTCCTACCTACAGTTGTTCAATATCATCTTGTCCAATGACCCCAACAGCTTCCCTTCCAACTGTAAAAAATTCATGTATGGGCCTTACTTCTTAGGAGCTAGAGCCTTGCAATGGTTCAAACCATACCTCAAATTATTAGATAATACTAGCCTCACTTGTATACTCAACAACTGGAACAAATTTGAGCAAAAAATCTTCACCTTGTTTGGCAACCTTAATGAAGTTTTCAACACAAAGTACAAATTAAATAGCTTGGTGGTGAAGAAAAATAGTAGGGCTTCTATCTAAATCTCTCAACTCCAAACACTGAAGTCCCGCATCCAGTGGAACAAAGAATAACTCCTCTTCCATTTCCAAAAGGGTTTACCAGCACTCTTGATCAAGCAGATTGCAGTTGGGGGAAATAAGACAACCTCCCTTCAGCAGCTAATAAACCAGGTGATCAAGCTTGATAATGGCTATCACAAAAAGAACTGCTTGCAACAAAAAAATTATGGACAGTCCACCTCAGCCCCAAAGGCGGAAAACTCTTCAAAGCAACAACAGAAGAACCAAAGCAAAGAAAATTGACCTCAAATTCAAACTCCAACCCAAAAGGGAAGACCACCACCAACACTCCAAAGTTCCTGGACACAGAAACTGGGATGCTGAAGAACAAGGAACAGTTAAGAAGGGAAAAGGCAAAGTTGTGTATGTATTGCAGAGGTAGTCCTGATGTCAATAGTTTTGCAAAGCGGCTAGCCCGTGAAGCGGCTAAGCTTTCAAAAAAATAGCTGGTAGTTTTTCTGATACTTGCAAGAGAAACTACCCATTATCTAAACAGCAAGTCAATCTTTGCACTTGCAAGTCACTGGGTTCTCCAAGTATGAGATTTTTACTTTTCCATTCCAACAAAACTCCCTACCCAGTTTTACTCAATTCCAGCACTAATCTTTCTTTTATAAGTGGAAAATTCACCACCTCTAAAGATCTTATGTGTTCTGAGGTAGACAAATTCCCCATCTATCTATTAAGTAGTGCAAACAAGCCATCTCATTGGGTTACCCATAAGGCAAAATGGACATTTGCATTTTCCAATTTCCCCAGCTTCAAATGTGATTTTTTTGTCTTGGATATCCCTGGAATGGATAATATCATTCTGGGCCATGAATTCCTAGTCTAATGGAATCCAGATGTGAATTGGCAAGAAGGAGTAATTAACCTTTGCACCTTGCACCCCCAGAAAATTAACCCTTCCATCAACCAGGAATTAAACAGCCTACCTGAAACTGTAATTGATTTGGATGACACTATTCTGTCAGGAGATTTGCAATATCCTGACTTCCATTCCCAAGTTCCCTCTTCAGATTTAGGAGTTATCACTTATTTGTCCAACTTACCTCTTCCTTGTTTCTTCAAAGAGAAACAGGTGCCTACCAAAAGGTGTATTTTGAGCTCCTTAATCCTCTTGCATTGTGCCAATACTTTGAACCCTGAGTTAGAAAAAAATGATGAGATTGAAGATTTAGAAATCATTTTAGAGTCTTTAACTACGGTTTATCATGAATTTTCTGACGTTTTTTCCGTTTTTAAAGCTGGTAAAATTCCCCCATCCCATTCATATGATCACAAAATTGAACTTACTGGTCCACCTCTGGTACCTGGTCCAGTCTACTCTCTCTTGAAGCAAGAATCAACCTTGCTTCAAGAATACATTGTGGAAAATTTATCAAAACAATTTCTTTGACCAAGCAATTTGAAAACCAGCTCGCCCATTTTATTTGTTCCAAAGAAAGACAACATCCTTTGCCCTTGCCTTGACTATAGGAAACTGAACCAGGTAACCTGGAAGAATGCCTACCCAGTATGGCCTATGTTGCACCTCCTCAATCTCTTCCACGGAGCTGCTTATTTCTTGAAGTTAGACCTTTGAGGTGCCTATAACTTGATTTGCATTGCAAAGGATCATGAGTACTTGACCACAATGCAAACCCGTTTTGGAAGGTATGAGTATACTTTCATTCCTTTTGGCCTCTGTAACACTCCTTCCACTTTTCAACATTTTTTAATGATGTTTTTCCCAACCTTGTAGAGAAATAACTGGTGGTATATCTTGATGATATATTTGTCTACTCAAAATCTCTTGAGGAGCATGTTGCCCATGTGCAAGAGGTTCTTCAGCAACTTTGAAAGAATAACCTTTTTGCAAAAGCCTCTAAGCGCAAAATTCATACTCAATCCCTTCAATTTTCAGGTGTAATATTTTTGCAGCAGGGACTAGCCATGGAACCATCCAAGAGACAACACATATTGGACTGGCCCGCACCTTCTTCTGTTATATCCCTTGAAGTTTTTCTTGGTTTCAGTAATTTTTACAGGAGGTTTATTGAGCACTAGTCCAGGAAGACTGTGAATCTTACTAACCTTCTTCAAAAGGAAACTCATTTTATTTTTAAAGAAAAATCTGCTTAGGAGTTCAAAGCTCTGAAAAAAGCTTTTACCACTGCTCCAATACTCGCTCACTTCAACAAGCTAGCTTGCAATATTGTGGAAATGGAAGCAAGAAACTATGCAATTGCAGGAGTGATCCCGCAGTTTTCCTCTTCTTCTAATCTCTTTCATCCCTTTGCCTTTGAGTCTTGCAGGTTGCTTGCTGCAGAGCTTAAATAAAAGATTCATGACAATGAAATTCTTGCAATTTTTTATTGCTTGAAAAAATGGTGTCCATACCTTTTGAGCCTTGTAGAGCCTTTTGAGGTTCTTACTGATCATAATTCTCTTAAGTATTTTATGAGCTCAAAAGTCCTCACACGCAGACAGGCGTGATGGGCCAAATACCCCTCCAAGTTCAACTTTAAAATCACGTACTGCCCTGGGAAACAAGCGGTTGTTCCTGATGCTTTATCACTTTGGGATGATGTTTACCCAGGGGGGGAGAACCTTTGCAGGCAACAATCCTGAATATGTTAGGACACTTTTCTCTTCCAATCAATCTGCCCAACTCAGCTCAATGATCACCTAACTTTGAGAAAAAGCTTCCAAACTTCAACAAGCCCAACTAAACAAACTCAATCGTAACAAGCTTTGCAAGATTGTGAATTCACCTTCAAGCAATTGCGGTATAGATGAAAATGGTTATTTAGTTTATAAAGATTGTATAGTAGTTCCAAATAATACTTGCATTAAGTTAGATATCTTTGGGTCTTGGCATGATTCTCTGATTTCTGGTCATTATGGTCAGGATAAAACCTACAAATTGATTGCACAAGACTTCTATTGACCTGGTATGACCAGAGAAGTAAAAGACTATGTTAGTGCGTGCTATGATTGTAATTGTAACAAGTCCTCAAATCAACGGAAGTATAGGCTGCTTCAGCCACTTCCAATTCTGCCTATTCCTTGGAACTCGTTGTCTATGGATTTCATTTCTCGATTACCTCTTTCTAACGGTTATGATGCTATTCTAGTAGTAGTAGATTGATTCTCAAAAATGGATTTATTTCTTTGCTCTACTGTAACTGCCTCTTCAGAAGAACTAGCTAATCTCTTCATAGAACATGTATTCTTGAAGCATGGTCTCCCTGATAACATAGTTAGTGATCAAGGATAATTGTTTTTTTTGAGCTTTTGGACCTCTCTCTGTCAGCATTTGAAAATCACTTTCAAATTATCAATGGCTTACCACCCAGAAACCGCTGGGAAAACCAAACAAGTAAATCAGACCCTTGAACAGTATCTTTGAATTTATTTTGCCTATCAACAGGACAATTGGTTGCAATGGCTTGCATTTGCCAAATTTGCATACAAAAACTCCACTCACGCCTCAACCAAACATTTGCCCTTTCAAACTCTTTATGGAAGAAACCCAAATTTTGACTCTATTCATGTAGAACCTTCTCAACCCGCTACCAACTACCTTACTCTCTTTCAATCTCTCCAATTGCAACTCTGATCCAACCTTGAAGCAGAAAAAGCACGCTACAAGGAGCAAGCAGACCAACTTTGCACTTTGGCACCAGCCTTTGCAGTAGGAGACCATGTTTGGCTCAATTATTTCAACATTCACAGCACTTTTCCTACCAGGAAACTCTCTGAGAAGAAGCTTGGCCTTTTTAAATTAGAGTAATTCATCTCCCCGAATATGTTTAAACTTTCCTTACCTGCAAAATGGAAAGGTATCCACCCATTCTTTCATGTGTCTCTCCTAGAACCGGCTTGAGTATTATACCCAGGCAAGTCTCATCCCCCTCCAGAACCCATAAATGTTCAAAATACCTTAGAGTGGGAAGTAAGCCATATTCTGTATTCCAGGGTATTCAAAGGAAAGCGTCAATAACTCATTAAATGGACTGGCTTCCAGTCTGACAAAGGTTGCACCTTGTGGGAACCAGCCCATCAACTTCACAATTCTCCTGACTTGGTGCAAGACTTCCACACAAAGTACCCACACAAACCTCATCAATCTTAAATCCCATTTCATTCCCATCCCATTCCATGTGTATTACAATCCCATTCCGTCCCATTCCATCTATTCCCTCCTCAATTCTTCAATCCTATTTCTACCATCCTTTCACATTCCTGTTCTTATCTCTTTACTTAAATTTCTCACCACATTCTTTGAAAATCCATTTGTTATTTCATTTCCTTCTATTTCAAAAATTCATTCTCTCTTTTGATTAAAACAGTGAAAAAAAAATCTATGTATAATAAATAAAAATAAAAATAAAAAGTCATAAAAATTGTTGAAAATTTATTTTTACCTCTTCTTCCACATTTTCCCAATTCTTGTTGAATTCCGCCACTATCTCCTTAAACTCTTCCAAATCCTCATTTCTTATTAGGCTAGAAATCCTTTGCATCAAGCGCACTTGTGCAACCAACTCCTCCTCAAAGACCTCTTTTCACTTCAAAATACAAGTCCTCTTTGGCCTGGCATTCCCTTTGTCTTTTTCCATCAGAACCTCATGAGGCCTCTTTGACCAAACTCTTGAAAAACCTTCAATAATATCTCCAGTCAACCCCCTTGCATCAGTTTTGATTGGGACCACAACCCACACCTTGATCACCTTGTCTCGGCCCTCCATTCTATTTCATTCTTTTCCCTCTCTTCCATTCCCTTCCATCCCATCTCCTCTGTTTCCAATTTCAACTTCTTCCATCCTATTACTTCCAGTTACTCCTGCTTGTGTTTCCTCCATTTCCTGTTCTCCTCCCACTTTGACTTCTCCTGCAACTCACTCTTTGCCTTGCACCTTGGTCCCTGGGTTCATCTCAAATTCCATTGTTGGTCCAAAGTAAGGTGGAGGTGGTGGTGGCGTATTAGTAGTATAGCTTCAAAACCATGGTAAAACTAGAAAAAATTCATTTCATTAACATCCCCTTATTATATTAGTCATTAGTAAATTTCTCACCTGCTGTTTGCACCCCAAGGAACTCTATCTCCGGCACTGGCGGGATGTGATAATTAACACAAGGAGCCATCCTACAACTTAAACCTTTACTTTGTGGAGCCTCAGATACCTCCATCAACAATTTTCTATTTATATTGAACAAACAAGCCACCTTTTGGAGTCAACATGGTTTGCATTTTCAAACCCCACAAGAAGCAGTACTGGGAACACAAAACTTGTTTTGGCAAAGACAATTTTTGCAATGGCAAGAAGATGATGACATGATATTAATTATTAGAATTTATTAAATAGTGTACTATTGATTAACAATGTATAAGGGACCTTCTTTGAGGAAAGTATTAGACTTGGATTTGATGGGAATTCATCAAGAAATCTTGCAGGAGCTTGCAGCTTATACCCGGGCAACTGTCAGGCTCCAGAGTTAAGGGTTATTGTTTCCTCACTTTTTGATATACCCTTCTCATCAGTACCATCTACCTCAGTCTTAAGCGTGAAAAAAAGTAATGCACACCATCAATAGTGTGATCCGCTTACTACCTCCGGCTTGTGAAATAACCTTCCAATTTCAGAAACTCATTCTATACCTGCAACACCTTTCAGTTTGTCAACCATCCATTTGGACATTGCTCCATCTCTTCTTGGGTATCTCAGCCCTTGTACTTCCGTTCTTGGTTATACTACTCTTCTAGATCACACAATCATCAAACCACATCAATTGTATAGTTCCATCCTTGGACTAACACCCTTCCCTGCATTTTCACCTCTGTTACTACTTTTGTTCATTTGCAGTGTCATCTCATGTCATTCCTTCATGCATTGCATTTACTAGGGTAGATACTTGCACGGTTCCCTTGTCTTTCACCCACACTATGACTCCAGATATTTTGTATTGTTCAATTTTATCTTCCTGTTCCTTTCCTGGCATCCATTGCATCACACTCTCTAGCTGTAGAGGAATTTCCATCAGGTTGTATCTAGTCACTCCAGATTAACTTATAAGGACTCACTCCTTTCCTGCAGATTTTTTCCTCAGTTAGTTAATTCCATATGTTTTATGCTTTGCAAAGGAAAGGCCATCACATTGGGCCTTGCCTTAGTTTCATCTCTACGGAATAACTCCATCCCTCTTGCTACTTGCCATTGACCATATCTTGCAGTTAGCACCTTGCTACCTCCCACTTGTCCTTGCACTTAGTTTTCTACCTTGCCCTCACAATTGCCTAAAGATCCCCTCCAGTATGTGGGGCGGTCATGTGAGAGATCCATGCAAGTTGCACAGTAGCAGATTTCACATGGCATCTCTCCATTAGAAATGACCAACACAATCATCAACCATCTGACAACCCCTCAGTGCATCCTCAACTGAAGAGAATCTCTGGTGTAAACTTGGATCAAATTGAAGAAGGAATGAAAGATGGGCATAATACAGTGAAAATTATAAGGAAATTGAGCAAGATTGATGGGGGAGAATACATAGTTTTATTGATTTTTGAAGGTAAAGCTAGCAGAACTGAATAGGAAAGGTGTCATGGAAATTCTATTAGAAATCCTCCAGGAAAACCAGTGGGTTTCCAGGTCAACATTTTTTGGAGAGGGTCACTTAGAGGGCCTTTTCTTGGCTCATCCTGAGTCTATAAAAATTTGCAAAAAATAAAATCATATTGCTTTGTTGGATTTTAATTATAAACCAAATAGGTAAAGCATCCCTCTATTTCATGTTGTAGGAATGATAGCCAACAGGAAAAATTTTACAAAGGCTTTTGGTTTTATAACAGAAGAAACTTATGATTTCTTCAGTTGGGAATTGAATGCATTAAAGCAGTTGGCTTATGATCAAGAGAGGCTTCCCAAAGTCTTTGTGATGGACTGTGAAACAGCTATGATTTTTGCCATTGAACATACTTTCCCTGAGTCATCCAGACAGTTGTGCTCCTGGCACTTGTCTAAAAATATTCAAGAAAATTTTAAATTTTGCTTCAGTAATGACAATGAAGGGTGGAAACGTTTTATGAATCTGTGGGAAAGGTATGGGGCCTATGAAACCAAGGGGGAGTCAGAAGCCAATTATTTGGAAATCATGTTGGATTTCTGAGAGAAAGTTAATAGAAAACAAGAATTTCAGAGGGATACAAGAAAGAAATCATCAGTTAAGTAGCTAAAAGACAAGAAAGGAATAGGCAAAATATAACAAACATCAAGTTATGGGAAAGAGGATCAGTCAACAAGGAATTTGGTTGAAGTTTTGAGAAGACACAAGATAACAGAGGAGACTGATGAAGAGACAAATTTAAGTTGAAGAAGACAAGTTAGATTGGTGGGCCAAAGGTTGATTGAGTCTTGGTGAGAGTCTTACCAGGAAGCATTTTCATTTATTAGATGACCAAGGTGGCAAGATCTTGATTCATAAGATTATAAGAAGATGAGCCAAAGAAAAGAGAAGAAAAAGAAAACAGGAAGAATAAGATTATGAGAAAGAAAAGGAAAGAACAATGAAAGTGATGAAAGTAGGATCAAAGGGAATTAAGAGTTGAAAATTTGGTTTTGTTGAGATTTGAGTGGTCAAAGTTGCTGATTGAGGTTGAGTGGTTGAAGTTTTGTTGTTTCTGTTGAGTTGGAGTTGAGGGGTTGAAATGTGAGGAGCCAAGGCAGGGAGCTGGGGTTTGAGTGAAATCCCTGTGAAATGCAGAAGAGCAGAAAAGAAGAAAGTGTGGGAGTGCACAGACAAGTATGTGGGAGTTATTCAACAATCCAGAGTAGGAAAATTGATTGCTTATTCTGTTCATCTCTGCTGGGAATGCTTATGTTGAAAAATTTATACAGTGTTTCTTGAAAGAAAGTTTTGGTGGCATTTTATAGACATGCATTGGAAACTGGTTGCAGCCTACACGCTCAGCAATGAGTGCAAACAGGCTCAGAATTTGGGAAGCGCACTCAGCAATGAGTTTGAGATGGCTCAGCATGGGTTAGGGGCTGCGGGCTCAGCAGCAGCTACTGCGTGCGCAGGAGGCTC
The DNA here is from genome assembly GCA_025617555.3 of Puccinia polysora. Lineage (NCBI taxonomy): Eukaryota > Fungi > Basidiomycota > Pucciniomycetes > Pucciniales > Pucciniaceae > Puccinia > Puccinia polysora. The sequence goes on from CM062615.1 coordinate 29,273,820, forward strand.
AGGATCTGGGATTGGGGACCAAAGCATGGTTATGGAAGGCGCTTCAGGTGGTTATGGTAGGTGCAGGGGGCTCCAAGTAGGGCGCAGCGCGCGCCAGGAGAAGGAAAAACCAGACAAATGTAGTGGTGCAAGCATTGGGAGGGGGGATGATAGGGTTGGGTTGGGGTTTCTGTTTCCCAGTGTTCTTTCTGTTTGTTGTACCACCATGGTTTTGGAAGGAAGGAACTCATCATCTCTCTCTTTCTCTCTTTCTACTCAAGGGTGCATGCCACACCTTCCAGACGCTAGGACCATTAACTTCCAAAACTTAGGAAAACTTTGGGGAGTTCCACTCTCTTGTTTCCACTCCGTGAGGATGTGCTCAAGTATATGGAAAAGAAAATTTTCCCTATAAAATAGACGTTTGTAACAGCCTGGACTTGTGTCAACCCAGACTTTGGAAATAAAAAAACATCTTGGTTATAAGGGGCCCATGCTACTTTCAAAGCTTACTTGCGGGATCTTTGGGGAACATTTTGGATGTGTGAAAACACCTTGAAGGAACCATTGAAAGCCAAATAAAATAAGTGCATGCTTCACTTAAAAACTCTCAAATAAAGTTAGGAACCTTTCTTCCAAAATAACTTTCACCTTTGGGTTACAAATTGTCAATTGTGGAAATTTAACTAATTTGGGATCAATTTGAGAAGTTAAAGTGCAATCATTATGGCAAGGTGTGCTCAAAGTCATATTAAAAAAATGACCTTTCCCTGTTCCCACATCTTAGTAGAAGTACTAGCATCAAGAGGATCCATTGTGCCTCAGGATTTTCATCCTCAGTGGAGGTTAGACTTTGACCCTTCCAGTGAAGTAAGTTGGCTTTTTGGGTTTTTTGAAGGGTACCAATTATTGGATTGAGAGATTAATTATTGTTTTTCTTTTTGAAAGATTGACACAGATCCAGTGCTTGATGAATCCAAATTGTTTAACAACTTGAATTCCATGCTTACAGGACAACAGGTTAGATGGGAGATTTTAAATTTGGTGGTAAAGTATACAGCCACTTTTATTTCCATGCAAAGGCTTGAGCCAAAGTTCTCAAGGACCAGCCGCTGTCAACCCAAATTGAAAGCTACTCTTTGTGAACTTTCAAAATTTTAACATGTTGAAAGGGAACTTAAGAGGGAAAAAATTGTTAGAAGGGAACCAAAAAGGCCAAAGATAGTAAGCCTTTTATCTTAAGAAGTATTCATTTTTATGGTTTAATGAACTGATGGGAAAATAGTACCTGCAGTGCAAGGAAGGCTCTTCATCTGAATTTCATAGTTCAGAGGAAGAGACTGAAAGTGAATTAGGCTCCCTTCATTTCGAATCAGAATCCTTTTCTGAAGAAGAAGAAGAAATGGACAAGTCAAAAAGAAGCTCATATTTGGTGAGTATTCCTTTCATTAATGTAATTAAAATGTTGGCTAAGTAGTTTTTGATCATAGGAACCAAAATTGAACTACCTCAATCAAATAACTGAGAGCTTACATAAGTTCTTGGGTGATGTTTGGGATCTGGTTGGTGATGGGAATTTTAGATTTAGAGTAATTTCCAAATCACTTAGTTACAATGAGAATGGTTGGTTCAAAGTACAAAAGGAAATTATTGAAACATTGAGGAAAAATAAAACATGCTATTTCAAGATCCTTGGTGGCAGTAAAGATTTTGAAAAGATAGAAAAAAGACTTTATTTTAATGAAATTAATGAAAAGATTGCCTCTTCAAAATGGCTTGCAAAGCTAGAAATTGCCCAATTAATAGCTGAAACTTATGGAAGACCAATATGTTTCATTTCATTTGATTCATGGTGTACTTATACTCCTATCAAAATTGGTTTAAAAGAACAATCAGATGCCATCTTCATTTGCTTTGTCAACATCAATCACTGGTTTAATCTTGTACTTGAGGGAGAGATGATTCCAGTCCCACCCATTGTTTCAAAAACTGCTTATTTGACTTCTAAAAATGCTTTTGGTTGGGTTGATAATCTCAAAGATCAAATTAGGTTGTATTCCAAGTTATAAACATTATTTTAATTTCATCATTTGAGTTTGGCTTCTGATGCTGATCTTGTAATTCTATTAATCTAAAGGGTTATCAAATTTTGAAAAAATTTTGAAAATCATTATGTTGAGTGTTTTGAGTTAAAATCATTATGTTGAATTTTCTGAATTAGATTTTACTGGTAAGTCAGTTCAACTTGTGTTGGGCTGATCCCACCATAAGGAGTATATTTACTTCTTGTGATGGGATCAGCTTAGCACAAGTTGAACTTGTTTTTGTTGGTGTTTTTACTTTAGGGCCTGTCCATTAAGGGGGACTTGATAGAAGTCTTTTATTGTGTTTTTAATTTAGGACTAGTCAATTGAGTTGGGCTTGATAAAAGTCCATCTCATTGGACTAGCCCTTTTTTTTGGGGGGGGGCTTGGTTTATTTTTGTGCTAGTCCAATGAAATAAGTTTAAATGGTGTTGGGCTAGCTGATCCCATCAAAAGAATTATATCCCATCATAAGGATTATCTTTACTTCTTGTGATGGGATCAGCTTGGCACAAGTTGAACTTCTATTTTTTTGGTTTTTTTACTTTAGGGATGCTCCATAGACTTTTTCATTGTTTATTTTTGTGGGCTGTGCATTCATAGCCCCAGAGTTCTGAAATCTTTAGAATATCCTTTTAATATTTTCATTTTCTTTCATTTTTTTCAATTTTTTCAATTTTTTTTTATTTTTTTTTATTTTTTTGGTGTTTTTGTTTTGTTTTGTTTTGTTTTTGTTTGTTCAATTTTTTATTTATTTTTATTTATTTTATTTTCAATTTTTTTTATTTTTTTTCTCACCACAAATGGGTTGAAAAAAGCTTTTCATGGCTTGGATGGGTTGCAAACCGCGCCACACAACCCATTTTGAGTTGTGAATGGGTTGCGTAGGGTTGAAAATTTAAAATTCCCCAAATTTTATCAAAGAAGGTCATTATTTAACTATAAAATAGAAGCATCATCTTAGCTGGAATTCTTATTAAGAAAATAATCCTGTTTACAAATAAATAGTAATAATTATTTATTGGTTACTCTTGTTTGATTATTATGCAAAGCTGAATCATTAACTTCAAAAAACTCACAACAGAAGTGGAGAAAAATAATCGGTGATTCAGGAAAATAAAACAAATCTATAATTTCTTTCAAATTTTTGTTCCCCTTTCTGATATTTGAAAACTTGTCTTCATGTATTTCAAATCTAAGACCAACAGAGACTTTGGAAGAAACAACAAGAGGACAAATAAGAAACAAAGAAGGACAGTTTGAGTGGGATGAGAAGGATCTTACCAAAGAGAGAACTGGAGAGAAGAAGAGAGCAGAAACAAAGAGTGTTTTCAATTGGGAGGATAGAACAAGAAAGGGACACAGGAGAGCTAAACAGGAACTTTTGGATGAATATCACAAGAGTCAGAATGAATAGGTTGCCTCACAGCTGGACAAGAATGGAGAGTTGACAGTTGTTAATAGGATTGAGTTGGAGATTGACGATGGTTGTTATTGCAGAGGGTGAGAAATGGCAGTGATTGATACAACAGGGATGAGTGAGGCAATGGATGGTAGAACAATGATAGATTATTAATAGAGGAAAGACAGAAGTCAGGAAGATGGATGGATGTTGGAATGGTAATCAGAGGGATGAGGAGCAGAGGAGGAAGTTGGAGGATGAGATTGAGAACAGAGGATGGGATGGAGAAAAGGATGGAATGGAGAAAGAGATGGGATTGAGGAAAAGGATGGAAAAAAGGAAGGAGCTGTGGAGGAGCCAGGGGAGCCAGGCTCAAACAGATGGGAACTTGATCAAGGATCAATTTGAAGTCTTGACACTGGGAAGGGATGTCACAACCATGCAGGAGGCAAGAGTGACTTTGAGTTACTGTCAACTCAACAATATTCCTGTTTGTTGATAAAATTGTAGAAAATCAATTTATTAGGAGAATTTGAAAGCTTTGATTATTTACAGAGGGTAGAAAAAAGTCTTGGGACTGGTTGACCTAGAACAGTCAATTTATTTTGAGGCATGTCTTTCAAGCTAACTGCATTGTTCAAAAAAAGAATGTATTTACTGTTATTCATGGAATTAGAGATTTCAGAAGCTTTACTTTAATTAGAAAAGAATTGAAATTTTGAAAAATATCAAACCATAACTTTTTTAAAAAAATCTCTAAAAGCACAAAACACGCAAAAAATGTCACGGACCAAAAGGGTTGTGTACATGGCTCATTTGGGCCGTTTTGCATGCCAAACAACTTTCTTGTGGCCATGTAGCCTCCATACAACTTGAGTTTAGTTGTGTGGCCTCCACACAACGGCCCATGTTGTGTGGCACAACACCCAACTACATTCAAGTTGTGTGGGGCTGTACACAACTTGAATGCAGTCATGTTCTGTGCCACACAACTTCAAGTGTTGTGGGCCAAAAAATAAAAATCTAAAATAAACCAAATAAAAATACAAAAAAAAATCAACCAAAAGATCAAAAAATGTTGATTTTATGGTTAAAAAAACAAAAAAATATAAAAATAAAATAAAAATAATTAAAAATAAAAAATAAAAAAATAAAAAAATAAAAATAAAACTGAAGAAAACCAGTACAAAACATTAAATAAACAATGAAAGAGTCTATGGAGCATCCCTAAAGTATAAGTCCCAAAAAATACAATTTCAACATGACTAGCCCTAAAGTAAAAGTGGCAAAAAATACAATTTCAACTTTACAAGCCCTAAAGTAAAAACACCAAAAAAAAAAAGACAAGCAAATTGAAAATCCCTAAAGTAAAAACGCCAAAAAAAAACAAGTTCAATTTGTGTTAAGCTGATCTCATAAAAATAATTAAAAATACTCCTTATGATGGGGTCAGCCCAACACAAGTTGAACTGACTTACCAATAAAATCTCATTCAAAACACTCATAATAATGATGTTAACTCAAAACAATCAACATAATGATATTCAAAATGTGATAACCCTTTATATTAATAGAAATACAAGACCAGCATCAGAACCCAAACCCAAATGATGAAATGAGAAGTCTATAATTGAATTCTATAATCTAGAATACATGTGCAGTTGATCTTTGAGATGATCAACCCAACCAGAAGCTTTCTTTGAAATGAAAGCAGAGGGTTTTGCTATAATGGGAGGGATTGGAATCATTTCTCCCTCAAGTACTGATAGAACCCAGTGATTATTGTTGAAAAAGTAAATATAAATAGGCTCTGATTAATCTTTAACACCTTTTTTCATTGGATCATAAGAACAACATGACTCCAATGAAATGAAACATATAGGTCTGGCATAAGTGTCTGCTATTATTTGAACCATATCTAAATTAGCCAGCCAATTTGAAGAGGGAATATTTGCATTGATTTCTTCAAAATCAAGTCTTTTTTTAATATTATCTACCTCTTTTTCAACACCAAGCATCTTAATGTAGCATGCTTTATGTTTCTCCAATGTTTCAATCATTTCCTTTCTCACTTTAAACCTACCATTTTCATCATAACCAAGCAATCTAGCAATGACTCTAAATCTGGAATTCCCATCAACCATTGGATCCCAAACCTCACCCAAGAACTTATGTAATTTCTCAGGTATTTGATTGAGGTATTTCACTTTGGGTTTCTATAATCAAAACTCACTCAGCAGAAATTCCAATAACATTAATTAATCAAATCAATACTCAACAAAGATGAGCTTCTGGTTGATGCTTCCTGCACTACTTCTTCCTCTGAAGAGGATTTGGATTCCAAATGAATTGAAGCTAATTCACTTTAAGTCCCTTCCTTTGAACTATGAAATTCAGATTCTCATCCTGTGGAATTTGAACAACAATTAAAATCATATAATCATCAGTTCATTAAGCCCAAAAAATGAACATTTTACAAAAGAAAAGACTTTCAATCTTTTTTCTTTTCTTATTTTGTGCCCCTCTAATTCTCTTCTCCTGCTTAATTTGATTCTCAAAATGTTCAAATTGAGAAGGATCTCTCCAGGTATATTTTGATATTGGCCGGCCTCTGCTTTATTGCAAGACTTTAGGTTCAATTCTTGGCTTTGATCAATAATTTTTGGTCTCCTGAATCAAGTGCTTCAACATCCTGCAATAATCTTGTTCAGGGTATCCCAAGATCATTTCATTGAGATTATCATTTAACTGAGAATTGTTGAGAAGCTCATCAAAATCAACCTTTCAAAATTCAAAAGTATCAAATATTAGTTAACAAGGAATTATCATTCAAAAAGCATTAATCACAAAGCTTCAATCAAAAAGCATTAATCCCATCAAACCAACTTACAGAACTAGAACTGCAGGGTTCATAATCCAACCTCCACTGAGGATGAAAATCTTCATGCACATTGGAGCCTCTTGAAGATAATAGGTCACCTATCTGGTGGGAACGGGGCAAACCCATAGTCTTGGAGCATGACTTGGTGCACACTTCCCCATCATGGTTCTGCCTTAACCTCTCTAATTGTTCCACAAAAAGTTTAATTGTCTCTCAAGACAACTTTTATCCCAATGGTAACAGTTCAGTGGGAATAACTATTCCTAAATTTATTTGAGAGTTGTAAAAGGACACATGAAAAAGCTAAAAATAACTATTGCATGCTGGAGATTTAAATATTTTAAAATATGAAAATAAAAAAATCTTCCAGTAAATAATTAATTATAAAAAATACATAAAACATACATCTTTGAAGAAAATTCAAGATTTCTAATGGAATGCAAATACCTTTTTACAATTGCCGTTTACGGGGAGTATACAACCCCCCGGGGTTTGCACGTGTTTGAAAAGAACTTTTCAACGCAAGTAGACATGTTTATGGGCCCCCACAAGCGCTTTTGATGCGTCTATTGGAACATGTAGGGCCTTACACAACTCCCACACAACTGGGAGTTGTGAATTTATCATAACCCAAAAAATATCAAAAAATTGTGTACCATTGAAATTTTTTCTTGATTATAGGGGTGTTAAAAAGGATCAAAATGAATAATTTTAATGAAATAGAAATTAATGTTGAGAGTTAAAATAATTCCAACCAATTTTGATCAATTTTGATTTTTGATTGCCTTGGTGAGATGGTGATGAAAATATTGAGAGAGGTAGGTTGGAAGTCATGGAGACCAATAAACAATTTTCATCCAAGCTTTTTATGTATCTGATTTTCATGTTGTGCAAGTTCTTTGCTCTTTTTCCACTTTGAGGTGCCTTGAGATGCTTGAGGTTCTATTGGTCCAAGGTTAAATTTGAGCTGGGCTGCTTGAAAATTCTTCAACATTCATTCCAGCCATCAAAATTCTACCCTCCTCCAATGGATTTACCGTTTTGATCTTCTGAAACAACCAATTTCCCAAAGAAGACTAAATATAAAAAAATAACCCATGAATCAGAATCAAATATGAGGAATAAGATTCAAAAAAAAAATACTTACCATTTTTTTTTTGGATTGATCAAGTAGTCTGGAATCAAAATTAGAAACCAAGTTGATGGCAATGTGGAAATGTTTCAGATGGAGTGGGAGCCCAAAGATGGGTTGGTCAACTACAAGATTGCAAAATCCAGGGCTTCATCTACATTGTTTGAAGTACCCAGGTGTTTTTGCTTTGACAAAAATTCCCACAACTTTTTTCTACCCACTGTAACTTCACTCCTGATTTCCCTGAAGCTATCTTTTTTGGATATATTCTCATTATGGATTGTAGTCTGGTTCTGGTTTTTTTCATTGAATCCACAGCATCTTCTTTGTACTGAATAAATTTTGAAATATCTTTTGCAGGGTGTTTTTAGACTATAGTATTGCTAAATTTGTCAAATATCATTTTTATAAATTTAACTATTCAGAAGCTCTGGCTGCTACCCTTCGAGAAAGCTTGTTCAATTCATTTCCAACTGATGAATGGTCTGGAATTTTTTATGAGTGGAATTTTGTTTGTTTAGTATGCACCTATCGCTTTTCTTGAAATGTATCTTGAACGTTTTATAGGTAGATACAATTCAGACAAAAATTTCAGCTTTTCTCTTAGAAAAAGTTGGAAACAGATTAAAGGTTTTTGAAATTGTGGCAATTTAGTCTCAGCCCCTCCAAGATAATTAAAATCCAGGGTTGATGGAGTTACCCATGTTGAAGAAAATGAGATTTGGTTTTCAATTGTCTTTTTAAAAGATGCTCAATATGAACTAATCCCACAAAAAGTTTATGATAGAGACAGAAATGTCCCCCAGACCTTTGTTCAAAGGTCTGGGGGACATTATATGCATTTAGGATTGACAAAAAAAAGTTGCATGCATATACACACTGCTCTTGTGCATGGCTCCAACACCTTCTTCCAAATTGGATTTTAATTTTTCCACACCAATAAATCATACTCCAGTTAAATCAAAATTATTTGGAAAGACTTTGGAAGCCATAAAAACAAAAAAAATATCCCAAAAAAATTACTTTTGAACAATCCCCAATCTGAAATTTTTTTGGGTTGTGGTATTCTGAATGAATTCAAGTTTTTTTGAAAACTTAAACTTTTATTGCTGTTCAATTTTTTAATGTTAAATTTTTTCCTTGATTGGGTTGGCCCAAGTGATTCAAAAAATGAAGTTCTAAAGATCCCCCCAATCTTTGATCATCATTAATCAAAACTAAGATTTTCCCTGTCCAAAACAAAACTCCAAATAAATTCAATTTTTGGGTTTGGGATGAAATCTTAACCCAACTGTCTTTTTGGTTGGTTTTATTCAAGCTGGTCTCCTGCTATAAATGTTTTATTGTTTTATGAAGTCTTGGCATAAAAAAACCTCAATTTAAAGAGATAAACAAATGATTTTATAAATTATTTAGAGAAAAATGGAAAACAAAAAGATTCAGAAAATAAAATAGATAAAAGATCAAATAGGCTTGGGATGAAACTCCAAGTTTATTGAGTTTTTAGAAGCATTTAACAAGCATTCCACTGTTTGAGAGTCCGTTTGATTTTTTTTATTTTTTTATTTTATTTTGGATTATTCCTTTCAACATTAGGGTGTATCAAATTTAACCAAACCGGCCATTTTTTAATTGCAGGTTTCACCCCAAATCCTCCATTAAAAATAAAAAAACCACTTATTTCATATCAGGGGTGTCAAAGTTACCTGAAAATGAATGGTTTTTTTCAAATAAATTATTTAAAGGCTTTCACCACCTCAACCACAGGTAATTCAATGTCATCACCCCTGGTTTCAACTCCAACCTCAATCAAAAAGTTCTACCTCCAACGTCATTGGAAAAATTTGATTTTCATCACTGTCATCTATTTCTATCCTCTTTGCTTCATAAATCTCATCCCCTCATCACTTCCTTACTCTCACCTTGGTTCATCACTCTCATCAATTTATTGCTTTCATCACATCCATCCTCTCATTGCTTCATCACTTCATCCCCCCTTTCATTAGATCCTAACTCTCATCACTTCATTGCTTCATCCCTTCATCCCTGCTTTCATAAAATTGCTTCATCACTTTATTTCTTCATCCCTTCATCCCTCTTACTATTTTTAAATTGCCCCTCAGAGAAACTCCCCCCACAAGTCTACTCAACCAAAGCAAACATCCCCCAGGAACTCAAAATCCAAAAATCCCTCCCCCCATCAGCTTCCAAAGGCTCAAGTCAGCTCAAGAGAGCTGATCACATCATCCTTTTAAACTGGTTCAAAATTCCCTCCAACTATGATGCTTGCTTTGGATCAGAAAATGAAACACAAGTTGGCCAACCTCCATCCTCTAAGATTAATTTTTATCTCCTGATGGCCAATGAACTGAAGAATAAAACCAAAGGTAGGCTGAATCTTTCATCCAAACAGATGCAGGAGCAATTCAAGAACCATCAAGCCAAGTACAAAAAAACCCACTCAATGTAAATCTCCACTGGCTTTGGTATCACTGACTACAGTAAAGCCAAGGGAATCAACTTGGTGGTTGATAAGTTGGACTCCATTTGTCCTTTTTATATTCATATGGATGAAATCTTCTGAAAGAAGGCCAGCATCACCCCCTTAGCTGATTTTGATGCCCAAAAATCCAATTCAGTTGATGCTGAGGACTTGGCTGTGGATTCTCAGCCTAGAAATGATGATCCCACTGAAACTCATGAGTGGCCTGAATCAGATGTGCAGGAGGATATTCCAACACAACCAGCTTGGATCTTGTCTACATTGGCATTGAAAAACCCTTCCTTGGAGCCCTCACTCCATTCTTACAATCACTCTCTTCCTTGGGTGGAAGAACTGGACAACTTGGCCAGTGAGGAGAATCTCATTCCTGTATTGCCATTTCCATCAACATCTGCTCAATTAAGGAACCAAAGTTCTTTTCTCTTCTGTCTGTTTAATCTTGACTGATTTAGATTTTAAAAAAACAGCCTCATCCATTCCTGAATGGCCAAACACTCAAGCCGATGGTGCCTTCAACATCCCCTTCAAATGAGAGATACAACATTGCCACACAAACCCTCTCTGCAAATGTAAAGCAAAAGGCCTTCAATTCCAGAAACCTCAACCCCAATAGCCATCAAAAGAGGAGAAACACTTCAAATTTTTCTGGATTTTAGGATATCATGGAGAAGAGAGATTCAAGTAAGTGAATCAAATGATTCTCCTTGCTTTCAAAATCAAGCTTATTCCTATTCCCCTCCTCCAAAAAACAGTGAAATCACAAATTGAATCTGAAAAAATTCAATTTGAAAAGGAGAAGTGGGATTTTCAACTGGATATGTATTTTCAAAAGAAGAAAACTGAGAGTTTGGATCATCAACAAAATTTGGATGCTGAGTGGCAAATGAAACATTCTGAGCTGGAGTTTAAAAAAGAGGAAAAGGAGAAGGATTGACAGGCAGAGAAACTGGAAAAGGAGAGGGAAAGGCTAGCTACAGAAAAAAAAGATAGGTTATTGGTAGCCATGGCATGTATTGGTAGCAGTAGAACTGGGGATGAAATAAAGGAAATTACTTGATTGCTTGGCTTTTAAATATATTTACTTTGATAAAAATTTTAAAAATAAAAAATAAATAAAAATTATTTTTGGTTGAAACAAAATTTTAGACTGTTTTTAAAACCACCAATAAACAAATATTTTTTATTTTTATTTTTTTTTCCTAGAGTATACTTGGAAACTGGCCAAGTCCTTGCAGGTGTTTCTGGTGGTTTTATTTATTTGCGTTAACATTTCCATCCTTGTATGAGTGTCAGTGTCAACAGCAGGAAAGGTACAGTGCTTTTACTTTTTTGCTCCCCAAAGCATTTTAACAATTATTTTTTTTTTGAAATCAACCCCAAAACCCAATTCCGGAAAAAAAAATGGGCATCCAATACTTGATATCCTTCCTCATTGCTGATAAGTTGTCCATTTGTTTTTTTGGTTGGAACCACTAGTAAAAAATCATAGGAGGAGACATCACCTTTTTCAATATGTGGAGAGCTGTAGAAGCCATTGGATGTGAAAGTAATATGTGGTGAACAGTTGAAAGAAGTCAGGCTGGATCCAAATTCCAAAGAAGAGGAGGGGATGTGTTTTTCCTTCATGGTTTGACAGTTTGATTCAAAGGCCAGTCTGGCTAATTTTCTGAAAATTTGGCCTAAAATTTGAGAGACCTTGTCAGCCCTAAGGTTCAAAAAACAAAACTTTTGAGGGGAACAATGGAAAGCAGGGTTTTTCAAATATTTTCCAAAGAGTTCTAAATGGTGAATTGATTTTTTCCATCCAATAGCCCACATCTTCCCACTCCAAGATCTTGAGGGACCAACAGTGTTGACAAATTTTTTTGATTGATGAAGGAAAGTGGTGAGTTGGTTGATGACCTTCTTCTCTTCCTTGGAGATTTTATTCAAAGGGACAAACTCAATGATTGCAACAAGAGACTTATGATCTGATTTGTCAACAACAATAACTTTCCCAGAGCTGAAGAAATAGAACAGTTTGATCCTCTCTTTGGCTTGTTCAAACTCTTTGGGGCATGGCTTTGACAGGTGACCATGGCAGGATACAGATCCAAAGGTCTATGGTTTTTTGCCAGACCACACAAACTTTTCATCAATCCCCTCCTCCACCACTTCCAAAGAGATTTCAGAATCCCTCTTTTGAGTCCTCTTGCGCCAAAAAGCCCAATTCTTGCCACCTCTCTGTATTTTTGTCAAATCATATCCCCCATCTTGTTCCCTATCATCCACATACTATGATTGGGGTGAGGATCAAGAAAGAATTTGAGTCATTTTATAATATTTTGAGTTTGGTGGTGGAAGAATGGGCCGTCAATAAAAAGGGCACACATGGATGGAACAAGGGGCTCAATGGGGGGTTGCATTGCATGGAGTAACTCAAAAAAAAAAACATCATCAGTCATGTGATAAGGAAGGTAGAAGATCAACAAACATAGAAAAAGAAATACTGGTTGGTTATGCTACCCAACCAAAAAAAACCAGTCCATTGGTTTAAACATCATTGAATTAAGAGGAGGAGGGGGATGCTCACCTGGGGGGGGGGCTGTTGGTTGGTTGCTTGGTGGGCTGCTTGGTTGGCCCATTGGCTGGGCAAGGGGGGGAAAGGAAAGGGGGAGGGGCCATCCATGTAATTCAATTGGTCCCCCCCCCCCCCGGTTGGCTGATTGATGGGCCAATCCATTGGCCCATCACAATTGAGGATGGGCGGGGCAGGGCCAGAGAGGGTGGGGGTGGGGCCACTGGGTTGGTTTGTTGGCCCATTGGCGTCAAGGGGGGGGGGGGCGGCAGGGGCAGTTGGTTGGTTGACCAATTGTTGGGTCAACTGATTGGCCCATTGCCGCCAAGGGGGGGGGGGTTGGGGCGGTTGGTTGGTCAGCCAATTGGCCCATTGGTGTCAAGGGGGGGGGGGCAGTGACATTGGTCTGTCAGGGTCAGACAATTGATTGTCCTGGCAAGGTTGAGTTAAGGCGGGGCAGGGACGGAGGGGGGGTTGCCTGCCATTTGTTGGTTGGTTGATTGGCACAGCAAGGTTGAGGAGGAGGGGGGGGGGGGCAATCTTGCCATCCATTTCTGGGTGGTTGATTGGCCAGCAAGGATAGGGGGGACAGGGGCGGAGGGGGGAGGGGGGGGGCTGTTGCTGTTGTTCTTTTGGTTGGTTGGCAAGGGAAAGGAGGAGGGGCTTTTCCATTGTGCAGTTTGTTGGTGAGCAAGGGAAAGGAGAGGGCACAAGGTGGGCAGTGGGTGAGCAAGGAGGGAGGGGTTGATTGGGAGGGAGGGGAAGGGGGAGGAAGGAGAAAACTCACCAGAGAAAATGGAGATGGAGGGGTCCTAATGATCAATGGAGGAGGAGGAGGAGGAGGAATTTTTCAGTTTATTGATTGAAGGGAGTGGGAGAAGGAGGAGGTGAGGGACTTACAGGGAGCAGAAGCAGGAGGAGGAGGAACAGGGGGGACTTTGAGGTGCTTGGTGAGGAGGAGGAAGGAGTGGGCTGGTGGTTAGGTGAGGAGGAGGAAGGAGTGGACCAGTGAGTGAGCAGGTTGAGGGGTGAGGGGTGAGATGGAGGTTTTGTTCCTAAACCCTAATTCCACCCAATAAAAAACCCCAGATTCAGCCTATGATTCTTGGTTGAACAACCAAAACCTATTTCACCTATTTGAAAACCAAATGCTACTCATCAAAGTGAAAAAGTGTGAGGGGTAGAATCTGCTCTCTCATGGCCAAAGATGAGGTAGAAGATGAGACCAGGATGACTTGAGGATGATCAGGAATATCTTCTTCAAATATTTCATCCCATTCATCTTTGATGTCAGACAGAAATTTGTGAAGGATTACACAAATGACAATCCAGTTGATGAGGATCTTCATGTCTTTGGAATTTTGAAGCTGGTTTTTAATTTCCCTTAAGCTGGACCATCTTCCTTTCAGGATTCTTATGGCATGCTCAACCCAAACTTGTGATTGGGAAAGATTATAGTTAAAATCAGTTTTGGCTTGATCATTGGATGAAACATTGTGGTCTTCTGGAACCACATATTTCCCACTAGCGTAAGCTGAATTGGCCAGAAGGTATTGATCTTGGTCAAAGTGGTTCTCTGGTTGTTGGGAAACCCGCATCCAATTGAAAACATATTAATCATGACAATAACCTGGAAGGCCAGCATGGAGGGATATGAATTTCTTGTTGTTATCAAAAAAAAGTTTTAGTGAAACAGAGTATCTATACAAAAAGATAAAACATTTTTTTTTGGTCAGTGTGTTATCAAAGGCTTTGGAAAATAAATTCATCAATTGCCTTTTTTTCTGGTCAAAATAGAGGTTTTCATCTAGCTTGGGTTTTTGACTCAAGGGGATAGTGGTTCCATCAACAAAACCAATGCAACCGGGAAAGCCTTCTGTCTCCATTATTTGAGATATCTCCTTGAATTCTTCTTTGGTTTGCCAACAAGGGACTGAGAAATGGAAAGATAGGATTGCAATCATGACTCTTTTGGTGTATAAGTCAATGGATCCATAACTGACCAAGAATAGGTTCTCTAATCAATGGATTGCTTCTCCATTTCAATTTGATCCCAATCTACAAAGAGCAACTGCCAGTTGGATAGGTGGATTGCGTTGAGGATTCCAAAAATTTTACTGGAAGATGTGGTGGTCTTCAATCATCCCCAAAAGTTTCATGAATGAAGGAAATAAAGTTTGGAACAGTTTCTGGAAGCTTAAGTTGGGGAGGAGATGAAGCTTTTGCCTTTCATACTTCAGGTTGTGAAGAGTGTGTCTTCTTGGAACCATGTATTGCTTTTCCAATAGAGAATTAAAAGCTAACCAAGTTGATTCCAAATTGGAGTCTGAATCAGAGTCTGAGTAAGATTCAAATAATAAAAAAAGTTCAGTCAGCTTTTTGTGTTTTCAACTTGCTTCCAGGAAGTTTGATTGTAAATGTTGAGAAAGATGGGGATGTGATGTGGGGCAATGGAATGATGATGGGATGTTTTTGATGTTATGGAGATGAGATGTGTGTGATGCAATTGAGATGGGATTAGTATATATTTGCTGAGGTAAGGTGTGGATTGTGATGTGGGGTGATGAGATGATGATGGGATGTGTGTGATGTGATGGAGATGAGATTTGTGTGATGCAATTTAGATGGGATTGGTATATATTTGCTGAGGTAGAGGTGTGGATGGGTGTTTTGCATGGGATGGGATGTGTGTGATGTGATTGAAGTGATGGAGATGTGTAGCAATGGATATGTGAAGAAATGGAGATGTGAAGCAATGGAGATGATATGTATTTGATGCAATGGAGATGGGATTGGTATGGATTTTCTTAGTTGGAGGTGTGGATGGATGTTTTGCATGCAATGGATGGTGGATGGATGATAATGGCAGGTTTGATGTTTGAAAACTGCCATTTCTATGAAACATACCATTTTGAAATACATCAGTTAGGGGGTATGTGTATTTCAGAAACCCGTCATTAAAAATTTTGGTTTTGGTCAAAAAAAAATGGCAGGTTTGGTTAAATTTGATACACCATATTTTTTAAGCTTTGTGAAATTTTCAATAATTGAGCAAGTTAACATCAATTTGTGAATTTTTGCAGCTGGAAGATATTTTGATAAATGATAGTTTACATGAATAATTTTGAATAGGGTGATGATAAATTCACAACCCCCAGTCGTGTGGGAGTTTTTTAGGGCCCTACAGGGCCCATTCAACCCATGGGGGCCCATACACAACTCCATGCAACCCCAGTGGCTGGTTGCAACAAGGCAACCAGCGGTGGGGGGGATTTGATCACCCTCCCACCAGCCATGAACAACTAGGCTGGTTGCAGCAAGGCAACCAGAGGTGGGGGGGACCTGATCACCTCCCCACCATTGAGGGGCGCTCTCCCCCGCCCTCCCTCCTTTACAAGGGGGGAGGAGCAACATGGATGAGAGGATCTGACCACCCCCCAACCCATCTTCCAATAGCAACACCCTGGGAGCATTGACCCCCAGGGCCCCGGTAGGGGGATTTGACCTCCCCCTCCAGGGAATTGACAGAAAGAGGGGGGGGCATGTCCGCCGGTTACACCCCCCCCCCCCCCCCCTAGTTGTGTGTGGTTCCACATGACTACAAACCATTGTGTGGCACACTACACAACTAGGGGGGGTGGCTGTGTAGAGGCCACACAACTCAATTGTAGTTGTGCAGCATGCCACACAACCCATTTGAGTTGTGTACACAACTCAAATGGGTTGTGAATTTATCATTACCCTTTTGAATAGAGAATTTCAAAATAATATTCCTGTCTTAATTAAAGTAATCCATAGATTCCCCCATCTAGTCTTGTCAATGCTAAAATTGATTACTTGGTCATTAAATCCAAAGAACAGGATAAATTCAAAAACCAGTTATGTTTTTGGCATGATAGAAGAAATTCAAGGCCCTGTTTTGAGCACAACCAAAATGATTATTTTTCATAATCACACTTCATTTTTTATCAT
Source organism: Puccinia polysora (assembly GCA_025617555.3). NCBI lineage: Eukaryota > Fungi > Basidiomycota > Pucciniomycetes > Pucciniales > Pucciniaceae > Puccinia > Puccinia polysora. The sequence goes on from CM062615.1 coordinate 29,290,330, forward strand.
CTGCCTTGTTAATAATTTTGATTTAATTGCATTGAAATTTGAAGCTAATGTTATTTTTTAAACCTGGGATTCATGTGCATTGCATCAAAATTATGATAGAATTTTAAGCTGGCTGGGAAATAGTTGAATGTTTTTTATTTTGGAGATATGGTTTGCTTAACCTCCAGTTACAAAAGAATTATCTATTTAAGTAAAGCTGACATTAAAGCCAGACACATGCTACCATTTGCCTCCATTTTTCTTCTGGTGGGATCAAAATATTACATTTGAGAGATAGAAAAGAAAATAAGAATGAGGTTGTGTGAGTGAGAGAGAGAGAGAAGAAAGAAAAAATAAGAAAATAATTGAAATAATTGATAGATATATTTAAGAATTTTCTTTTTAAAAAATAAAATCAAGATTGATGATAATAGGGCATTAATTTTCTCACTCCCCAAGTACTTTATTTTGTGGAATATTATGTTGACCTACCGTTGCACGCCTCTGCTGCTACATGGACAAATACTTTATTTCAAGGTCATTTCAAGAATTTTTTTTTTTTTGAGTTCTGAAGGTGCAGTCCTGTAGCTGGTTTTTTAAACCCCCCCCCCAAAAAAAAAAAAAAAAATTGGTAGCTTTGGAGGCATTAGGAACCCTTCAAAAATGAAATCAAAAAAACAAAAATTTCTGCCAAAACCAATTTTTCCATGGGTTTTGGGATCCTTATTTTGGCTATTTTATTTCTTTTTTTTTGGTTATTTCAGCTATCGGAAAGCTCAACCACCAGTCAAAGAGGTTTCCAATATTTCTGTCAGATTTTTTGGACTTATCCTTTTTCCTTAAAAATTTCCTTCAAAAACCCCCAAAAAATGGAGAAAAATCAAATTTCTCATTGGACATTTGCATCCTTTTATTTCCTTTTGATTTCAGTTTTTTTTGGTAAATTTCATATGCCCAGACCACAACCATCCACCTTCAAATTATTCTCCCACTCATCACATCCACAGAAGAATCCAAGGGAAGAAAAAGGGGATGGTTCAAAATTTAACCAAAGCTGGAGTTCCCCCATGAAAAATTCTCAACTCTCTTATACAAACCTCATCATCCCCTGCCCATAAAAATCTGAATAATATTTAAAATTAAAGATCCCAATTTCAAAAAAATTCCATCAATGGAAAAACTCCTGTTGAAGCCCTCATCCTGGAACTCCAGAATTATTCTTTTTTATACAAAATGAACAATTTGGATGGACAAATCACTTCCTTATTCATTTCACACCCTGATTCCATGAAACTTCTCAAAATTTTCCTAACTCTTATAATGATGGACTGTAAATATAAAACAAACAAGTTTTGAGTTCCCCTTCTTCATATTATAGGGGTAAACAATTGTTCAAGAAGTTTCTCAGTTTCCTTCTATTTTTTATCTCAAGAAAAAAAAAACAGAAATATGAATGGGCCCTGACTCAACTTCAGGAAATTTTACAAGATAAAGAACCTGTTCTGGTTGTTACAGACCAGGAACAAGCACTTATTAGTTCATTGAAACAGTTTCCCCTTCCTCTAATCATCTTCTCTGCCTCTGGCACATTTCCAAAAATATTCAAACCCACTGCAGAAAGCACTTCAAATCTGAAGATGGATGGAAGCTGTTTCAGAAAAAATGGCATCAGTTGGTCAATTCCAAATCTGAATCAAGCTATCAATAAAACTTTACCAAACTTTCTGTTGTCTGGAATGCTTCAACTTCTGAATACCTTCTTGAGAACTGGATTCCTCTTCAAAGAAAGTTTGGCTCCTATTTTTCCAACAAACACTATAACTTTGGAAAAACAAGTACTTCCAGAATAGAAGGTCTTCCCTCTTACATCAAGCAGTTAATCAATTCATCTATTGGCTCTTTCTATAATTTAGTTCAACACATTTAAAGTTTGATCACCATCCAAAACCATAAGAGAGCTATTGAAGCCTCTCAGCAACAATTCAAGCATCTCATTGGTTTACCTCACTGTGTGGATAATCTATCTAGAAAAACCAGCCACTATGCCCTCAAAACCATTCATTCATTTCATCAAGTTCCTGAATGCTCCACCAATTGCAACAACTTTGATTACTCTTCTTGCTAGGTTATCCCATGTATTCAAAAAGTCAAATTGGCTATCAGAAAGGGTGAAATCTTTCAACTTGAAGATTTTCATCCTCAATGGCATGTCAAAGCTCCCTTATCAGTAATTTTTTTTTTTTTTGGATCCAAACTCAAATTAATAATTTATTGTTTTATTTTGATTTTTCTTTCTCACGTTAACTCTGGAGTCTGTTGCAACTGAAGAATCAGAAAACCTTGAAGTTCCAACCAAAGAGAGTAATGAAAACCTATATTTAACTGAACCATTTGAATGATTCAGAAAGTTGCCACCTGGAGACCAGATATATTATCTGAGTGAAAGCAAGAAGCTATACATTGGAAGATATCAACTCACTCTGATTCAAGAGCCCAATTCCACTCAAAGATTTAAAGTAAGAGGAAAACCCAAAGGAGAGGCCACTAATTTCATGAAGATCTCTCAGACCTCAAGTAAAAGAGATTAATCTGTTTTTGAATATTTAGAAGAACCCAAGAGGAGAGGAAGGCCAAAGAAGAATTTCATAGCAAATTCAAAGGTCAGTCACAATTTTTTGGAAAAAATATCAACTTTCATGATTAATGTTTTTTTTCCTATTTTTTTTTGTTTCAAGAAGGTGGAAGGCCATCAAGGGGAAGGAGAAGGGAAAAAAGAAGGAGGAATCAGAGGAAGAGGTAATTTTATATCTAAAATTATTTCTTCTGCAATGGATTGTTTTTTTTATTGAGTCCTTGTCATTTTTTTAAAAAACATAGGGTGAATTTCTGACTGAAGAGGAATATTCAGAAGATGAAGAGGTGCCAGATTTGGATGAAGGGGAAGATTCAGAAGATGAAGAGCTACCTTATTTGGATGTCATTAAGATTCTGACTTTCATTTTCTTTTATTGTTTGTTGTTTCTTTGTATATTCTTTTTTTTAATTTTTTCATTCAAACTTTTATCAGAGGTCTGGAACCATTTTGAATAAGCAGGGGTCTTCTCCTGAATACAATCCTGGGAAAAGAATGAAGAGAATAAATGTATCCAATGAAGATGGCAATTCTCCTTACAATCCTCTTGGAAGGAAGTTATTAGCACAAACAGAAAAAAAATGAGTGAGAAAGTGAATACATTTGATATTTTCTCATTTTTTAATATTTTCTAATTGTTTTTGAGTTTTTCCTCCAGGTTTCCTGCACATTATTATATTCTTCTTCTGGAATCTTTGACCAAGTCTCAATTGAAAAAGTGAGTTTTATCATCATAACATATTTTCTTTTAGAAAGAAATCAGATTTTTGTTTTTAGTTTCCATAAAAATATTTTATTTCCATCAAAACAGCCATTCCACATATATCACATGTTCAAGATGTTATAGGGGGTGGGAACTGTGGCTTTAGATCAGCAGCCAATTTTTTGGGGAGGAACTCAGAATACTGGATTGAAGTCAGGAAAGAAATTTTGAAAACTCTTGATTCAAAACCAATCTTCAAGGACCCAAGATGATTGTGTGATATCTGGGGTGAAGCTTTTCAAGAAGGCAGAAGGCAACTTAACCACCTTTCTTGCCCAGCTCTCATAAATGTGTGGATGAAATTTCTATGCCATGGTTTCCTTCTGGCTGAAACATATAAGTTTCCAGTTGTTCTGTTTTATTCTTTGATTCCTTGCACTTATCTTCCTCTGAATTCTCCTCTCACTCAAAATTCCAAATATTATCCTATTTTCTTCATTCTTTTAGAATATTTCAAACATATGGTCTCATTAAAGTTCAACTCTGATCATTTTCCAGCTCCCCGGTTAGATACACTTTGGAAAAGCTTTGTGACCAAGGATTCCAAATCTTGGAAAACCATTGTCAAAAAATATTTAGATCTTGGTAATGAGGATTTTTCCCTCCAAAAAAAAAACAATTATAAACATCCAAACAATGATAGTTAAATGAAATTTAATATTTGTATCAATATTTGTTATTTATTTTTGATTTTTTGAATGAAGTAATTATGGTGTATGCATACATCCAAAAGATCTGTAAAAAGTATTAAGAAGATATTTTTTTTATTTTTTTAAAATTTCTGAAAGCTTGAATACCCCCAAAAAAATATTTTAAGAGGCAAACAAAAGGATCCAAAAATCCAATGAGAAAATTCAATTTTTTGAATTTTTCAGTTTTTTGAAGGAAATTTTTAAGGTAAAAAATGACATCAAAAAATTCTGAAAAAAAAAATTCAAAAGATATTTAATATTTGAGTTAAATTTCCAAAATATTTAATCATCAAAAAAAAATTAAAAAGTCAAACAAAAGGCTCCAAAAGTCTAATGAGAAAATTGATTTTTTTTAATTTCTTGGTTTTTTGAAGGAATTTTTTGAGGTAAAATAATACATCCAAAAAATCTGGAAAAAATATTTTAATTATCTTTTACTGTTTTCATAAATCTTGAATAGCTTCAATCACCAAAAAAAATTAAATCAAAAGGATAATAAAAGGATGGAAAGTTCCAATGAGAAATTTTACTTTATTTTATTTTTTGGTTTTTTGAAGGAATTTCTTAAGGTAAAAGGATAAGTCCAAAAAATCTGCATTTTTTTTTTTGAAATCTCTTTGAATGTTATTGAAAACTTCTGATAGCTGAAATAATCAAAAACAAATGATTTAAATAGCCAAAATGATGCTGCCAAAACCCATGGAAAAATTGGTTTAGGCAGAAGTTTTTAATTTTTTGATTCCGTTTTTGAAGGGGTTCTAATGCCTCCAAAATTACCACAGAATTTTTTGGGGGTTTTCAAACGCCAGCTACAGTAATTCTGCGTCATAATTCAAAAAAAATAATTCTTGGAATTACCATGAAAAAAATTATTTGTCCGTGTAGCAGCAGAGGCATGCAATGGTGGGTTGATGTAATATTCCGTGAAATAAAGTATTAGGGATGTGAGAAAATTAAAGTGCTTTATTTTCTATTATTTATTTATGTATTTTTTGGTGAGATTTCAACAAAAATTACCAAAATGATGCATTTTTCAAAAAATAAACCTTTTAGTAATTTTGAAGGTGTGAATTTAGCCTGGCCCCCCAAAAAATATGAAGAAATATATTTAAAATCCAATTATATGACCATTTCTTTTTTATTTCATCAACTGGTTGACTTGTAACAACAAAATCAGTGGCTAAAAATGACCTTCAAATTTTTCTCCAATCAAATCAAACCTTTTTACCTCTCCCACTTTGGAAAATAACAATTTTGTTTTCTTGAACTATATGCTCATAGTTGAACTTGTTTTCCTCAAATTTGTGTTTGTTTTCCCCACCTTTTCCTTTCAAATTCAAGTTCCTCAATTCAAATCTTTCATTTAAATTGTTTCCAAAGTATATCCATGTATCATTATAAATAAATGCGCACAACTGGTTGGTATATTAAAGTATATTGTTTGATTTTCTTTTTTTTCATGATCTCACCAAATCAAACCAATCTTGAGTTTTTCCTCCCTATTTTATGGATTTTTAGTTTCATTTTAATTGAATTTGAGGCCTTCTACTTTCCCTTCACTGATTATGACTCTTTCTGAACATTATAACTATTTTGGAAAGGTGAGCTGGGATTCCTCAGTGGCTGAATAATCTAATTCTTCACAAAAGGATTCACTGCTAGCAATAATTCAGAAATTATTCATCAAGAAAGGAATGGATACAAAATTTCATACTGACTGAACTGGAAGTAAATTTTAATGGAGGTTTGGTTATTTAAAGATGGTGTGGTGAATTGGAATCACCTCCTGGAATAGCAATAAACTCATTCCCTTGGTCCAAGCTGGGAAGTAATAGATCCTAGGATAAATTTTGCCAGATTCAAGATTTGGATGTTTTTTAGATTGGGGAAGAGATAGTTTGAGTCAGCTCTTGTCATCAGAGGCTGAGCATTCAATGGGATCCAGTAATTTTGGGTTTATTTCCATGACTGGTTTGAGTAATGGAAACAATTTTCTCAGGATAAATGGACTGGTATCTTTGGGCATCAAAAGTTTTCTGGTGGGGTAACATTAGATTTTTTACCAAATATTTCATCCATTTTATACTATAAATGACAGATCAATCATAATTTCCCAATCACCAAGCTGATCCCCTTGAATTTTTTTTAATTTCTTATGCCAAATACAGGAGATGGACAAGGAATGGGGTTTTTCAAAAAAAAAAAATTCACAATAGTTCACAAAATACTCCCTCATCAGTTTTGATGAAAAATTGATCCTGAATTTGGTTTTCTTCTTTAGATAAGTTAAAATCAGGAGATGAATTTTAACCTTAAAAGATGCATGTTGACCAAGAAAAGTTCCATTTTTGGCACCAAATCAAGCATTTTAGTCAGCAGGATGTTGGATCCAGTTCAAATGAATATGATCAGCTTTCTTTAGTTTACCCAAAGATTGGGAAGTGGATTTAGAAGTAGTATTAGCCAATTTTGAATTATTTGGAGAGGCTTTCCTTACTGAATTGGAATTTTGAGTTTGCTGAGCAGCCCTTTTTCTCTACAGAAAGAGTATAGGCAATGAGATGATGAGGAATGTAGAAGTGATGACTTAAAGATGCCAGGATGAGGTTGGAGAGGTATGGGAAAAGTGCAAGATGGTAGAGTGGTTGATGTGCAGACAGGATGAGTATTTCTCTGATGAGGTTGGAGTTGTATGGAAGTGGGAACAAAGTAGAAGATGATGCTTTCCAATGTGCTTTTGTGGGTGTGGGTACCTCTATGTACTATGGTTGAAAAAACCTACTTATTTGGGGGTAACTCTGAAACCACTCTTGTGAAATAAGTGAACTACTTTTGAATTTCTAGCAGCATATTCAAAATGGTGGATTTGGATGAAAGCTGCCATTAAAAAATTGGCTGATTTGCTAACACTGATAGGCCCTATTGGGCACCCTTGCTCTACCACTTCCATCATATTTAATTCATCCAATCCCTCCAAAATAAAATCTTCAATCAAGATAACAGCTTTGACATGAGACCCCCACCCCCTTCAAAAAAAAGAACCTGCAGTCATTAAGCTTTTGTATTCATTTTTATTTTTTACTTCCATTCCTTACAATATATTTAGCCCATGAATATTTCTAGTTCCACTACCAGCTATACAATCAGATTTATTAGTAAATATATATTTCAGTCTATGCCCCCAATTTGACCAGTATATAATTCTTGGTAGCAATTGATGGAAGAGCTGCTTCCTGCTGGGCAGCTGCTGACCTATTTTAACTGCATGACCAAGGCAAGCATTATCAGATGCTACCAAATATCTCAAGGCCATTTGATCATACAGATAGCTTTCAAATCAAAGCACCAACACCACCTCAATGAAAGAAGCCATGTGGACAGCCATGTATCAACTGAAAGTTTTTCATTTGACCGTATTCCTTTATGCTCTTGGGCCTAGTTCAAATTTCCCACTACTTTTTGATGGATCAACAGGCAAATTGGTTGATGCTTGCACCAAGTCTCACTTGAGAGCCACAGGCTTCATATTGAATGTCTGAAAATTTCTGTTGGTTCTTTGTGGTAATGAGATCCTTAGGATGAGCCAAAACTCGATCACAAGACCCAAGCGACCAGGAAATCATGAGCTTGGGGAATTCGCTAACCAGTATCTACGGCAGTTCTCAAGGCTAGAAGACGCATTTTTTGAGGTGGTCAAGAATTGATAAGGAAATCATGACAGCCATGTAAGATGATCCATACATGGGCAAGTGTTCCAGGCACATGTGTTTAACGAGCTGATGAAGCGGCTGCTCCCGTACGTTGGACCGCCTGGTACCCATCAATAAGAGGTAAAGAGGTATAGAATGGGCGTAGTCACAGATGAGAGTCTAAAGATCACCTTAGTTTTGAGACGGACTAAAATAACTTTGTTATTCAGCAGTGAGGAATAATTGACAATGCTTTAAATAAGTGCAAGTATACCGAGATAAAATAGAAAGGTGAAAGGTGAGAGAGTGATCATGTGAAATAGAGCAGGATGATGTAAAATATTATTTTGTAATTTTCTTTTAACTTAAGATAAGAGGAAATAATAAGTTGTGTATAAAGTTCGTGCCAGCTAAGCGGTTATACAACTACAGCGAACGTTCAGTCATAAAATGTGCGTAAAGGATCTGTAGGTGGAGGTAAAGTATTCTTAAATCTCAGAGGAAAGGAGGCGGAGTTTGAAGCGGTAGTGGAAGGAAGCCAAAATGAATTGGAGAGAATGAGTGACAATAAGGATATAGATCTAGGTATTATAGGGGGGGGGTAAGAACTATGAGCAAAGTAGGGATAAAATCTAATGATCTTGTACAGAGTGCTATTGCGAAAGCATCTTACTACAATAATATGACACTGAGGGATGAGAGAGTAGGTCGCAAACTGGATTAGATACCCCGTTAGTCAACTCCGTCAACGATGATCATGGTAAAAGTAAATAAATAAAGCTTATAAGAAGCTAACGCGAAAATGGTCCGCATGTTCAGTAAATTCAAAAGAACGAAAGACAAAGAGCTAGGCGGCCTAGTAGATCAAACTTTGGGTCATGCTATTTAATTCGATAACCCACGATGAATCTTACTTAAGCTTGAATATAGAGGATATATATATGAAACAACCAGAAGGAGTAAAATCTGAAGGGGGTAGAATGTAGTAGAATCTAAGACAGGTGTTACATAGTCGTTTGAAGTCCGTATCGTAAGATGTTAGGTTAATACCATAAACGGACGACATTCTTATATAAAATGTAGAATAGATAAAATATGTATGGAGGCTTAATAGGCTTTCAATTAGAATGAAAACAGATCCTTATGACCCTAATGCTTAAGGCTATCAGTGTGACACAATTATGTAGACAAAGTCTATGAACATAATGACATAAATGACATATGAGACGAATATGATTCTGTAACTCGGATCATTGAAGTAGGAGTGTTCAGTAATCGTTTATAACTATGTAACGGTGAAGTTTTCATACTTAGTGCACTAATCGCCCATCACTATTATTCTAGAGGTCGAAACGAAATCCTTAATTTGTATAGGATAGATATATAAATTAAGGCTCAATTTCAGGCTGATATAATAATCAAAGTTGTCACATAGTCGGTGCACCTGAAGGTTTACCGGACTGATATTAAATAATATATCCCCTTTTTAATTTTATTAAAAAAAATAAATTTATCTATTTCACCTTCCCACCTCTACGGACTTGGGTTTTGAAGAGTGTCTGAGGGATGTGGTAAGGTGGAAGAGGGAGGGTTAAAATGGGCACAGGGTCATAGAGTAATAATAACGATAATAGGGGATAGGGAGCGTGTAGTTCAACGGTTAGAACACACTATTGATAATGGTGCGATGGTTAGTTTGATTCTACCCATGCTTATAAACAAATAAAAAGAGGGGTGATTAGATTTAGATTTAGATTTAGGTATAGATATATATATAGATTTAGGTTTAGGTAAAGATTTATTCGAAATGGTAACGATAAGGATAATGGTAAGATCAGGGCATCAGTTTATGGTTGTGTAGGAGGGTTAAATAGGCGTAACGGTGGTGTGCGTTATGTAGGAGTGGGTAAAGTAAGAGTAATATAGGGTGTATATAGGTAGCCTGGTTTAGATAATAGAGTAGTAATATTATATAATAATAATAGTAATAATAAGTGGGTAAAGTAAGAGTAATATAGGGTGTATATAGGTAGCCTGGTTTAGATAATAGAGTAGTAATATGATATAATAATAATAATAATAGTAATAATAAGGGGGGGGGCGCAAGAGGGCTACGAAACGTTACACAACGCGGATGTTTAAGGGTGTAACATTTTGGACATCACAAGAGTTTATTATTATTATTTAATAATCGGACTTTTAAGATAGGAGATAAGTGGTAGTAGGGGGGGGGTGAGGTGGTGAGGTGATGTGGATACTAAGGATAAGAAATGGGGGTAGAATAGGATATCGTAAGAGATCGATAAAGGACGTAATATGAAAAAGAAAGGGATGTGGTTTTATAAGGGATGTAAGAGAGAAGAAATAATAAGATGACTTTATAGCACTAATGCTAAGGATATTGCAATTCTATATTTTGTATTTGGGCTATTTTCAGCACTTCTAGGAACAGGGATATCTATTATGATCAGACTAGAGCTAAGTGCGCCGGGGGTAGGGGTACTACATGGGGACAATCAGCTATACAACACAATTGTAACAGCCCACGCGTTCATAATAATTTTCTTTTTTGTAATGCCAGTTGCGGTAGGAGGATTTGGGAATTATCTATGTCCGGTAATAGTAGGTGCGCCAGATATGGCCTTTCCAAGGCTGAATAATATTAGTTTTTGACGTGCGCCGTTTGGGCTACTTCACGCCAGTAGCTTCATCACACTACCAGAACTGCAGAATGGTTCTGTAAATCAACCAGCTAACCCAATGCCAAAATGGCTCAGGGGACCAGAGCATGCTGGTGACGGAAGAGCTGCGCATATCGACAATGTGTATAAACTCTTTCTAGATATTGTCACTATGGTTATAAATACTATCTGAGTAGGGGCTTGCTGAACCCTGGCCATATGTTGTATAGGAATGGCCATCCTGATATTTACTAGTCCCGGTCAGAGACTGGTAAAATCTGCCTTCAGGATACTAAGCGCGACAAGCGTAAACAGAACGGAACCTAAGGTGACCGATGACGTGGAGCAGGCAAATACGGGATTTCCTAAGGTTCGCAAGAACTATGGAAACGGAGTGTCCATAGTAGGTCTTAAAGGTTCGCCTGTTTATCAACAGCTGATAATACTAAATTATAGTAGTTATAAAACCACTAGTAAGACTGAAGGGACACAGAGAAGTTATTCATCTTGTTCTAAGGCTGGTAACGGTCTTAACGACAAGGTGAGTATTACTATACTTGATAGTAACAAGTATACTGGACTTTATAAGCAACTCTACAATGTGAATTTTCTAGCAAATTGCTACGATAATATTAAGTCTAAGCCTGGTAATATAACTTTGGGCTCAGACGATAAGACACTTGACGGAATGAGCAGTAAACTCATCCAACAAATAAGCGAATCGCTAAAGGATGAGAGTTTCACCTTTAAACCGTCAAGAAGAGTTATGATCCCCAAGGCTAATGGTAAGATACGGCCTCTAGCCGTAGCCTCACCTTGAGATAAGATTGTGCAAGAAGGAATACGAATCCTCCTGGAGACAATCTTCGAACCTTCCTTTTGTGAGTCCAGTCATGGATTCAGACCGGGAAGAAGCTGTCATTCAGCTCTTAAGAGAATTTCAGAATGAAATGGTTGCTCTTGAGCGATTGAAGGGGACATCAAGTCTTATTTTGACAGCGTAGATCATAAGATTCTAGAAACAAAACTTCAGAAGAGAATTCAAGATCAGCAATTTACTGATCTGTATTGAAAGCTAGTGAAGGCTGGATATGTTGAAAGAAGTGTATCTCACACTACGGAAGTTGGAGTAGGGTCTCTTGTATCTCCTATCCTAAGCAATATCTATCTTCATGAATTTGATATATTTATGGAAGAGACTATTGTTAAGTACTCTAGTACCGAGAAACTGATCAGTAAGGTGAACCCCAAAATGACTCTTCTTCTTCTTCACTATTATGAGAAGATGAAAGATGCTAGAGACAGATACAAGAGCACTGGAGATAAGGGATATCTGAAAGAATACAAGCGACTCAGAATAGAGCGTAATACTCTTCCCTCAAGAATCAGAACTTGAACGAGAGTTCACTATGTAAGATATGCGGACGATTGAATCATCGGAATCATTGGACCTAAATCTCTAGCCCAGGACATTAAAAACCAAGCAATGAGATTCCTTAAGTCTGAACTCAAGATCGAAATGAATGAAGAGAAATCAAAAATCACATATCTCCATGAGGAAATGGCAAAGTTTCTTGGGTGTTATATCAGTGTACCACGAAACTATGAAACGAAAATGGTTAAGAAGTATAACCACAAGAGCCGAACTGGTGGTGGGAATATCTTTCTGTTGCTCGATGTCCTTATTTTTTTTCTTTTCAATATATTGTTAATCTCGTACTTCTTTTCTTCTCAGTCTTTTTGCTCAATAAATTGAACACAGTTTTCCATCAAAATGCAAGCCAGATTGCTGACGCCGCCCTTGCTTGGCAAGGCCCACTGGTCAATTTGCAAGCAATTCAACAAGTGCTTTCAAATCAAAAAGCAGTTTGTTTTCACCTGCAAACCATCAACACAGCACCTCCACACCACCATCCTCAGGCCATCTCAGCAGGTCCATCCAGAAGGTCAATTCAACTTTCTATCCAAAAAAAGTGCAAATCAGCCCCATGCCGGCATTATCGAGCTTTTTCCAGCCAACCTCAAAAGTTATTGGTCTTCAGTAGGCATAATTACTACGAAATCTGAAATTTGCATCCTCAGATCCCCATGCAGCCACGCGTCTATCAAATGTTATTTCAAGCAAATCCCCTAAACCAGGAAAGAACAGTATGAATGACATGCGAGGCTGAGTGCTATAAAGCTCTCGAGCCGTTCAAGTTCAATCAACGTTGGTAGGTTTCCTGCGACGCGCTCGAAATGCATTGATGCGGGCTTTCATTCTTAGCACGCGCTCATCAGCTTCCAATTGCTCTCTTTCTTCGCTGAATTCAAAGATGTTCGCGTAATTTGATGTAGAAACAGCAAAACCGGACGTCAGACTTAAGAAAAGGCATTTAACCAACGGCAGGGATAACGACTGACTTTTGAATCCGATCCATGATCTCTTCTTTTTCCTCTCGAATTTTTTTTTCGATCGGGTCTTCCTCTTCCTCCTCTGCATGATCCTGCTCCAATGATGACGGATCTCCATCTTCTAAATCTTGGGATGGTAATTGACTTGAAGCTTTCTGGTCTGGTTGATAAAACACTGGTTCAGCAATCATTGAAGCTTTTGCGAATAAATCCGCCGAGTTATCTTCTGAAGGAGGTTCCTGAAGAGAGGCTTGGAATGCTTTCCATTCTGGATCTTCTTCTTCTGGACCTTCAGATTGGTTGTCTAGTTGCGGTGCCTGAGAAGGATCGTCAAAAAAATCTGCGGGTAGAGATGGCTTCGGTAAAGATTTTAGGGCAGGCTCTTCATCTTCGTGGTCGGAGGAGGGTACGTTCAATCTGACTTTTTTCTCCTGGGAGGGCGAGTCACCAGCTTTATCGTCGGGTGAAAGATCTTCTGGCTTGCGTTTGGAGGTAGAAGTAGACGATGAATCCATGTTCGTTTCATTCAAAGTGGCCTGATGGCGCTGGTGGGCAAGTCGATGAGGTTTAGAGGTTAGATGTGAGGGCCAAAGCGCCTCACTCTTCACCTACTTATCAACGCATGTTTACGAATAATATCAGCATGAGATTTGGTCCTGAAGATTGGGAAAAGCAAATCGATTTTTTCATACATAGCCAACTACGCACGGTCAAGCCATTACAAAGCCTGCAGGTGAGTCGACCCATGCTATCATATTTCGCAAATTGATGCTGTATTCTCTTGGCCAATTGCCGATCTTTCATCAACGAACGAAGGGATTTCGAGGACATCTTGAGGATTTGATCTCCAGCTTATGAATGCCAATTGAAGAAGTTCGTCCCGATTTAGTGGCGATGATGATTTGATGAGGGTGCTCGTCATCTCCAAGTGTGATGGGCCTGGACGGGTGTAGTCCCTGGAAATCTATCGGGCGAGAAAAGGGACCCCGACTGGCCGAGAGTCGGGATGTTTCGGCTGCTCTGACCCACCATCGGGGTGTTCCTCGGGGCCAGCGGGTATTTTGGCTACACGATGGTTTTCCATCGCTGGTTACACTAGCTATAGTGGGCGCTACCCCGACTTCAGCCCCTCCGCGTCTTCAAACAAAACAAACGGCCTTTGGCAATACTTCGCAAGATGAACAAGTTGAGATCTTCATTTTCATTTTGACTGAATTAGCACACACTCACTTCTTGCGCTTCTCTTTTTAAACCATTGGTCAGTATCAAGGCGACCAAAGCTATCAATGAGAAAGAGCTCCATCTGGGTATCAAAGCATCTTGGCATGACGATGTGAGTGACAAAAAACCGTAAACCTATAGCTTTTTATGAATCTCTTGGCCACTTTAAATCCTGAAATGATGACCTCTACAGTACAAGAACAGCGCGTATGTCTACATTGGGGGACTCGATCCAGCCTTAACGGAGGGAGATATCATCACAATTTTTTCTCAGTATGGGGAGCCTGTCGATATTAACTTGCCCAAAGAGAAGGCGCCCGCAGCATCAGCTGATAAGTCCTCTCGACCATCGACTTCATCCGATTCCCAGAAATCTAAATCTCGAGGCTTTTGTTTCTTGATGTACGAAAACCAACTATCCACCAACCTCGCAGTGGATAATTTGAACGGTGCTGTTGTCCTCGGCCGGACTCTCAGGGTTGATCACTGCAAGAATTACAAACAACTTGAACGCAATCAGGATGGAAAAGTCGTCGAACGTGATGCAGATTTAGGGGAGCGACTCAATGCCCGACCCGAACTTCACCTTCAATCCCAGTCTCATCAAGACGATCGAAGTCCTCATAGTGATGGGGAAGATTCTATTGACCCTGAGGACCCGATGGCCGCATATATTCTTGCAGAGCGCCGTAAAAAAAAGCTTCGAGAAAATCACAATCACAACCCTCGTCATGATAGTCGTGAGCATGATTCACGTAAGCACAAGAAGAAGAGAGGCCCTGAAACCGAAGCGGAGCGGTCCGCGCGGAAGGATGCAAAACGTCTCAAAAAGTTGCTCAAGGAGGTCGGACCTTCCAATAGTCGCGAAGATGATGGACGACGTATGTGAACCTTACGCATATACTCGCCCAATCAACTAACTCATCATTTTCTTAAAATGCAGGTGACCGTGATCGTTATGAAGCTCGAGATGGAGAGAAATACAGGCGTCCTGATCGCAATCGATGAAAGCGTTCTTAGTTTTTCATGGACCTAGATGTTATTCCTAGAGCTTGGCCCAGTCGTGTTGGAAGAGTCGCGATATATACCCATATTATCTGAAATTTGCTCACTTTCGAAGCCTTGATGTTAATCCTCTGAAAAGAGATTGCTATAACCCGTGCTTATCTCTTAAATATGTGGTAAAATATCTACCTTTCGTTGATTTATGTAAGGGCTTTGGCCCCCGTGTTATTCTACTTCGAGGTCATGAAACCCGCGGACTCAAAAGTTGTTGGCATGATCGCTTGATGCCGGTCAGAGCAGTATTAATGAGTAAGCCTTTTTTTTTTCTAGCTCTCTATATAATACAAGAGCACGAAGACATGTTTTACTTACCCCTAGAGATCTTGATGCTTGAAATTAACAGCGTCTTTTGATTGGACTGTAGCGACCGATTCCTAGTTTTACGACCAAAATATCTGTATTAGCTATTTGTTGCTCTCATAAACATGTCTTTGAAGCTCAATGCGGCATGCCTACGTCTTTTGTAGTAATTTTTAGTACTCTGCAACGATTAGGTTCCAGAGTTACTACATATTCTCGATGGCCAGGTCTATACCCCTATCTCCAATTAAACCCGGCTGGTTATTTGCGATAGGCTGAATTTAATACATTTGACCTACAGCTTGCTATGAAAAAAAAGGCGGATGACGGGTGTACTCCAAGCTCTTCAGCGGCGAAAGATAACTTGGTTGATGATCTGCAAAGTTGAGAGAAGTTTTTACCCAGCTTGCAATGACAAGATACAAAAGAAAATTGGCTGTGTGATGGAAAAACTGGGTACCGATGACACAGACTAGATCTGGTTTCATAGAATTGGATCAGTAAGAAAAGAAAAAGAAAATCCGACGAAAGCTAGATTGCGCACCAAAATTGTTTTTAAAGGGAGAGAGATGAAAAGAAATCGAGCTGGTTCCATGAATCCCTATATCCTAATGAATGAATTGACAAAATTCAGCTCACAAGATTTTAAAAGTAGGTTTTGTGGACATCTAAAATCTGTTGGAAGTATTTGCCTAGGATAAGTTGGCATCTTTGGGCCATCAGGCCTTGAGCCAGGGGGTACATATTGTGGGGGATAGGACATGGTGGTTAAAAACTGGAGTTCCTTTGAGTTTTATTTCTTTGCCCATGCATTTTCGGTCTTGTTTTCCGCTACCTCCCAAGAAAAGTGCGCTTAGCTTTGTCAAACATGTTTTCACTTCACTGAAAATTTGATTTTTAACATGAAGTGCACCAGTTTATCGAGAGCATCAACCGGGGGATACCCTATAGTTTGCTGCTGAGGTTGTCACGCAGGCGTGATGGCAATGTCAGTAAGTAACCAGCAAAATTAGTGAGGATGGGTTGATGCGGAATCAGGAGGGAGCGAAAGGTGAAACAAAAACTACCAAGCGTTTTGATCTGAACCGGGTCGATGGAGATCTTTGGAGGAAGCAACACCAAAGTTAATAAGATCGCGAGCGTAGGATGGAGCAAAAGGGAAAACAGCGCGCTTACCGTTCGCCCAGCGAGTTGGCAAGTATCCCCCTTACATATGACCATACCACAGAGCTCCAATAACAAGTAATGGCTCGGCTTATAGTAAGGATCGGCCAGAATTCTATTACTTTTTCCGGGAAAACTGTCAGCTGTTCCAAGTTAATGGCTGCCCTTCCTACTGGAATGTCCCCTTTCCCACATTTTTGGTCTCTTTTTCCCACCATAAACGTCAGACATTAAAAAAAGGATCATACGTCAGATTCGATGGAAAACATGGTCAATCCGGTGGCATCCCGGAGCTTCCAGGCGCTTGGTCTGCCCTTGCCCGCGGCAAAGCTTGTATACAGATTTAGAAAGTCGAATTTCTGGCCGTGAATTCCCCAAAGCGTTTCAGGTGATTCACGGGTTACATGGATATTTACTTTCCGCTGCAGATTAGAGGTTTTGACTAAGAGAGGGCAGGGTCTGATGTCCTAATTAACGATACCAGAATCCTCTTGACGCTTACGCAAGGAAAGTCTGAATTCAGAAGCACGCGTATGTGAGACGGGAAATAATCGATTGACGAGGCAAAGGAAATGTCGTTGCGAGTTAAGAAATGCCCGATACCAACACCAAGTTTATGAAGCCTGTTTTAAGATCGCGTTGTAGTACAGTCTGATCGTGAACATTCCAACTTTTGCCAGTAGATAACAGGGGTGACTATTTTGCAGCTGCATGTATGTAATTATGTATCAATGTACACAAAAGAGCCAGTCTTTTTTTTTGCGTTCAAGTTGCATTCTCACAGAGTATATTCCTAGTTACAAGACATACACCATGAAGAAAGTGGCTACACTTGCTGGCAGGTGTGGCAGTTGGAATGCGCTTGGTAGTTGTCAGCAATTTGTTTGAGATTGTGAGTCAAAAATGCGAAATTTATGTTTAGTCATATTCTGATGTTTTCTTTTTGGGCAGTGTTAAATTTGCGGCCCAGCACGACCCGTTCACAACCCAAAATGGGTTGTGGGGCACGGTTCACGGCCCATTTGAGCCGTGAACGGCCGTTTGCAACCTGCAGAGTTGTGAATGGCCGCAAGGCTGTAACCCGGGGCTTTGGGCGGGGCACGACCCTCACCCCAAACCCCAGACCCTGAACATGCCCCAGGTGAATTGTATGCATGATTGTTTCCTGGCAGCAATCATCACTCAAGCCAAGAAACATTGAGCAATTGCGCTGTCTTAAGGCTTGGTATCAAGCCTTCAATGGTCCAATTTGATTTTGATCTTTTTTTATTATAAACCAAAAAATATGTATTTATGCATATAAAAAACAAGCAAAAAAATTATGAGTAAATCCAATAAAACCATTTTTTTTCATGTCAATTAAAGTTATTGCTGTAAAGATGTAAATATTTAATTGAATATCCTGTTTGGGCTTGACAAATACCTGATTAAATATGGTATATGCTTGGTGACTAAAAATACCCCAGGCCTTTGGGGCATCATGGCAAGCCATCTCAAACCCTGGCCCTGGGGCATGCCAACAGGTTACAGCCTTAAATGGCCATTCACAACTCCAGGGTTGTAAGCATTGTGAGCAAAAAAACAGAATAAAATAATTAAGATAATTAAGATAATTAAAATAATTAAAATGAATAAAAATAAATGAAAAATTGAAAAAACAAAAAACAAAACAAAAGCACCAAAAAAAGTCAAAAAAATCAAAAAAAAATGAAAAAAAAAAAATATAAAAATTATAAAAAAATTAAAAAAAAATTAAAAAAAATTGTGAAAATTTCACAACTCCAGGGCCATGAATGCACTTTCATGGCACTATTATTAGGGTGTATCAGAGTTAAGCAAACCCGCCATTTTTTAATGGCGGGTTTCAAACCAAATCCGCCATTTCAAACCCGCCATTAAAAATCAAAAAAACCCACTTATTTCACATCAGACGTGTCACAGTTACCTGGAAATAAGTGGTTTTTTTCAAATAAAGTATTTAAAGGCTTCCACCACCTGTCCACATCATCCACCCCTGGCTTCCCACCTCCTTCTACCTCCAACCTCATTGCAAATTTTTTTACCTCCAGCCTCATCATAAAAAGATTCACCACTCTCATCACTTTATCACTCTCATCATCACTCTCATCAAGTTATCACCCTCATCACTTGATCACTCACCACTTTATTTCTCTCATTGCTTCATTGCTCTCATTGCTTCATTGCTCTCATTGCTTCATTGCTCTCATCACTTCATTGGTCTCATTGCTTCATCACTCTCATCACTCTACCTCCAATGAGAACTTGTACCTCCAACCTCATCCAAAGAATCCAATCATTGTTTTATTGCTCTTGTCACTTTATTTCTCTCATCACTTCATATCTCTCATCACTTTATCTTTCTTGTCACTTCATCCCTCCCATAACCTTATTGCCCTTACTCTTTCCAAATGGCCCCTCAGCTAACCTCCCCCCCCCCCAAGTCCACACAAAAGTCCAACACACCAAAGCAAACATTGCCAAGGAACTCCACAACAAACAATCCTCCCCCATCAGCTTCCAAGGGCTCAAACAATCCTCCCCCATCAGCTTCCAAGGGCTCAAGTCAGCTCAAGAGAGCTGATCACATCATCCTGGTCAACTGGCTCAAAATTGCCTGCAACTATGATGCCTGCTTTGGATTGGACAATGAAACATGCGTTGGCCAACCTCCATCCTCTAAGGTCATGGTTATCTCCTGATGGCCAATGAACTCAAGAACAAAACAAAAGGTAGGCTGGATCTGTCATCCAAACAGATGAGGTAGAGATTCAAGAATTATTGAGCCAAGTACAAAAAGGCCCACTCCATGTCAATCTCCACTGGCTTTGGTATCACCAACTCTGACAAAGCCAACAGAATCAACTTGGTGGTTGATAAGTTGGACTCCATTTTTCCTTTTTATATTCAAATCAATGAAATCTTTGGAAAGAAGGCCAATATCACCCCCCTAGCTGCTTTTGATGCCAAACAATCCAATTCAGTTGATGCTGAAGACTTGGCTGGGGATGCGCAGCCTAGCAATGGTGATCCCAAAGAAACCTATGAGTGACCCCCATCCAATGCCAAGGAGGATATTCAAACAAAATCAGCTCCAATCACGTCTACTTCCACCTTGATTGAGGAGTCAAACAATACCTTGGACCCCTCCCCTCCTTCTTTGGATTGCTTTATTCCTGGGTTAGCAGATCTCATCAACCTTTCCAATGCGGAACAAGATAATCCTCAGTCTCCATTACCCTCAACATTGGTTCAAGTAAGGAACCAAGCTCTTTTCTCTTCTGTCTGGTTAATCCTGACTGATTTAGATTGTAAAAAAACAGGCTCATCCATTCCAGAATGGCCAAAACTCAAGCCAATGGGGCCTCCCACATTGCCTTTGAACACTAGTGACAACTTTCAGACTCAAACCTCCTCTGCCAAGGGTAAGCAAAAGGCCTCCAATTCCATCAATATCAACCCCAAAAGTCATCAAAAGAGGAGAAACACTTCTGGTTTTTCAGGATTTGAAGAAATCATGGAGAAGCAAGATTCATGTAAGTCCATTGGTTGAATATCCTTGCTTTCAAAATCATGCTCATTGCTTTTACCCTGAAAAAAACAGTCAAATCACAAATTGAATCCAAAAAACTTGAGTTTGAAAAGCAAAAGTGGGATTTTCAACTGGCCATGGATGTTCAAAAGCAGAAAGCCAAGAGTTTGGCTCATCAAAAAAAATGGGATTCTGAGTGGAAGTTGAAACAGGCTGAGCTAGAGTTTCAAAAAGAGGAAAAGGAGAAGGATCAACAGCAAGCACAAATGGAAAAGGAGAGGGAACAACTTGCGAATGAAAAAAAGGATAAGGTATCAGTAGCCTTGGCTTGCATTGGTAGCAGTAGAACATTAGATGAAACACAGCAGATAACTTGAATGCTGGGCTTGTAAATATATTTGCATGGGTGAAAGAAAAACAAACAAATTATTTTTGATTACGAAGTTTGAGATTATTCTTAACTCCACCAACATACATATCTTTTTTGTTTTTATTTATATTTTTTTTTCTAGAGTAAATTTTGCCATTATTCAAGTCCCTACAAGTTTTTCTTGTTGTTTTATTAATTTGAAGTGACATGGCCATTCTGGTATGGGTTTCTGTGTCCACAACAGGAAAGGTACAGTGCTTGTACTAATTAGCTGCCCAAACCATTTTGACTATACCTTTTTGCTTGAAATCAATTCCAAAGCAAGGTCAGGAAAAACAAATTGGCCATCCAGTACTTGATATTTGTCCTTATTTTCAATAAATTGACCATTTGATTTCTTGTTTGGAACCACAAGTAAAAAGGAGTAGCCAGAGATGTTGCATTTGTTGATATGAGGAGATTTGTGAAAAGAATCCAAGGTGAAAGTGATGTGTGGGGATCAATCAAAAGGTGTAGGCTTGGAAACAAATTCTAAAAAAGAGAAAGAGGGGATGTTGTTGTCCTTCATGGTATCATGGTTTGATTTAAAGGAAAGTTTGGCCAAATTTCAAAACATTTGTCCAAGAATTTGGGATACTTTGTCTGCCTTAAGGTTGAGGAAAGCATACTCTTGAGGAGAAGATCTAATGGATGATTTCTTCACATAATTTCCAAATAACTCTGAAGGGTGAATTGATTTTTGCCATCCAACTGCCCACATTCTTCCACCCCAAGATCTTGAAGGACCAACTGGGTTGACAAATTTTTTTTGAACGATGAAGGAAAGTGCTGACAAAGTTGATGTCCTTCTTATCTTTTTCTGAGATTTTATCCAAGGAAACAAATTGAATTATTGCAACCAGGGCTTGGTGACAAGATTCATTGAGGACAATTACTTTTCCACAGTGGAAGAAATGGAACTTTTTGAGTGTTTGTTTTGCTTTCTCAAACTCTTCCTGGGTGGATTTTTGACTATTCTTTTTCTTTTTGGAAGCAATTGAAGGGTACAGATGCAAAGGACGCAGTTTCCAACCAGACCAGACCACCTGTTCATTAATGCCTTCCTCAGAAACCTCCAAAGATATTTTGGAATCTCTCATTTGAACCCTCTTTTGGTGACAGGCCCTATTCTTCCCACCTTTCATTATGTTGGTCAATCCATCTCCTTCCATCTTACTTCCTCCCATCCATATACTCTGATTTGGGTGAGGAACATGATGGGATATGATTTTTTTCCCAACATTTTGAGGCAGGTGGGAGAAGAATTGGACATTCACCAATAGTGGTTGAGGGATTGAAAAAAAAAAACAAAAAAAAAGACAGTCAGTCAAATGGACATCATTGGTGAAACAAGATTGGATTAAAGAAAATGAAACCAAACCTGGAATTTATTCCAAGTTCACCAGAAACGGGATCACCAAAAAAAAAAAAAAACTATCCAAAAAAAAAAAAAACATGATATCAGCACCCAAAAAAAAAAAAAAAAAAAAATTACGGGGTGCCAGGGAATTGGACCAGGCTTTCAGGTAGGGCTTGGGTTGGGTTTTGGGTTGGGCCAAGAAACAGAAGGAGGGAGGGGCCGGCTGTTGGCAGTCAAGGGGGGGGGGGGCGGATCAATGGTTTGTCAAGGGGGGGGGGGGGCAGGGCCAAAGCGGAGGGGGGGGGCTTGGCCCTTGTTGTTCAAGGGGGGGCGGGTTGGCCCTTGTTGGTCAAGGGGGGGCAGGGCAAAAGCGGAGTTAGGGGTCTTGGCCCTCATTGGTCAAGGGGGGGTGGGGCCAAAGCGGAGGGGGGGGGGTCTTGGCCCTTGTCCGTCAAGGGGGGGCGGGGCCGGCCAATGTTGGTCAAGGGGGGGGGCTGGACCAATGCAGAGGGGGGGAGGGGCAAAAGCAAAATTTGGCTGGGGGGGCAGGTCCAATTGAGGGATTGGGAGGGGTGGCCGCGTTGGTGTGGGCAAGCAAGCTATGGAGGGGGGAGCAAGGGCTGGGGGGGGCCAAGATTGAGCGAGGGCAATGGAGGAGGAGGAAGGGGGGAAGCACTTACATTGAAGGGGATGGGTGGCCAGGAGCTGGGTGGGGGGGGGGGAAGGAGGGGGGGGATGAGGGTCAGCCAAGAGAAAACCAACAGGGGTGAGTAAAAGAGGAGAGGGGGACTCACCTGACAGGATGGGGGATGGGAGTTGGGTGGTGAGTGTATTGGTGAGGTTGGTGGTGGATGGGTGAGGGAGCAAAGGTGGTGGTGGTGAGGAGGAAGGATGAGAACGGTGAGTGAGTGGGGTGAGATGGGTGAGGTGGAGGTGGTGGGTGAGGAGGAGAGTGGACCAGTGGTTTGTGGTTCTGATTAGTGAAAAAAAAACCAACTTGGCCTATCTTGGGTGAACAACCAAAACCATTTGTCTAAGTCCACCCCACCAAATGAGAAAAAAAAAAACAAGTGAGTCAGCCTAAGAATCTTGGGTGAACAACCAAAACCAAAAAAATTTGGTGAAGGGATTTTTTACCTAACTTGAAATCAAACATTACTCATCAAAGCTAGCAAGGGTGAGAGGAAGAATCCGTTCTCTCATAGAAGAAGATGAGGGAAAAGATGAAACAGGGATGACTTGAGGTGGATCAGGAATATCATCTTCAAATATTTTGTTCCATTCATCTTTGATGTTGGCCAAAAGGTTGTGAAGGATTACACAAGTGATAATCCAGTTGATGAGGAACTTCATGTCTTTGATATTTGAAGCTGGTTTTGCATTTCCCTTAAGCTGGCCCATCTTCCTTTCAGGACTCCTATGGCATGCTCAACCCAAACTTGTGATTGGGCAAGATGATAGTTGAAATTGTTTTTTCCTTGATCATTGGACAAAACATTCCAGTATGCTGGAGCCACATATTTCCCACTAGCATAAGCTGAATTGGCCAGAAGGTATTGATTTTGTTCAAAGTAGTTCTCTGGTTTTTGGGAAATCCGCATCCAATTGAAAAAATATGAATCATGACAAGAACATGGAAGACCAGCATGGAGGGATATTAACTTCTTGTTGTTATCAAAAACAAGTTGTAGTGCCACAGAGTATCTAAACAAACAGAAAAAACATATTTGGTCAGTGTGTGATCAACATTGTTATCAAAGCAATTGGAAAAGATATGAATCAATTGCCTTTTTTTCCAATCAAAATAGTGGTTTCCATCTAGCTTGGGTTTTTGAATCAAGGGGATGGTGGTTCCATCAACAAAACCAATGCAACCAGGAAATCCTTTGGTTTCCATTACTTGATTATCTCCTTGCTTTCTTCTTTTGTTGGCCAAGAAAGGACTGAGCAACCAAAAGATAGGATAGCAACCATGACTCTTTTGGTGTATGAGTGAATGGTTCCATATCCAACTGAGAATAGATTTTCTAATTGATTAATTGCTGCTCCATTTCCATTTGATCCCAATATACAAAGAGAAACGGCCAGTTGGATAGCTGAATTGCATTGAGGATTCCAGGAATTTTTCTGAAAGATGTGGTGGTCTTCAATCATCTCCAAAAGTTTTATGAATGAAGGCAATAGAGTTTTGAACAGTTGCTCAAAGCTTAGGTTGGGGAGGAGATGAAGCTTTTGCCTTTCTTAAATAGGTTTTTGGAGAGTTTGTCTTCTTGGAACTATGTATTGCTTTTTTAATAGAGCATTCAAAGCCAAACAAGTTGATTCCAAATCAGAGTCTGAATCAGAGTATGAATGGCAGTCAAATACTAACAAAATTTCAGTCAGCTTTTTTGCATTTTCAACTTGCTGCCAAGAAGTTTGATTGGAAATGTTGAGAAAGATGGTGATTTGATGTGGGGTGATGAGATGATGATGGGGATTGGTGTGAAGATGGAGATGTGAAGCAATAGAGACGTGAAGCAATAGAGATGTGAAGCAATAGAGATGTGAAGTGATGGAGATGTGACGCAATGGAGATGAGATGTGTGTGATGTGATGGAGATGGGACCGGTATGGATTTCCTGATGTGGATGGGTGTTTTAGATGTGATGGATGGTGGATGGATGATGATGAATAAATGGCAGTTTTAATGGCAGATTTGATGTTTGAAATCTGCCATTTTGAAATACACCAGTTAGGGGTATGTGTATTTCAGAAACCCGCCATTAAAAATGGTGGGTTTTGTAAAAAAAATGGCGGGTTTTCTAACTCTGATACGCCCTATTAAAGATAAACAATTAAAAAGTACAAAAAATTAAAAAATTGTGCCACAAAAAAATAAAAAAATGGAAAAATAAAAATGGTTAAATAAGAGTTAAAAGGAACAATGTGCATAAAATACAGCCCTGAAGCAATATAATGCTTGAATAAAATACAATAAAACCACCTCAATGGACTAACCATAAATTAAAAATGTCAAAAAAAAAAAAACAAGTTCAACTTGTGTTAAGCTGATCCCATCATAAGAAGTAGAAAGACTTCTTACAATGGGATCAGCCCAACAAAATTTGAGCTTATTTCATTGGAATAGTGCCAAAATAAATCAACCCCCCCAAAAGATAGGACTAGTCAATCAAGGTGGAATTGATAAAATTCCACCTCAATGGACTAGCCCTAAAGTAAAAACACCAAAAAAAACAAGTCAAAGGACTATCCCTAAAGTAACCCCCCCCAAAAAAAAACAAGTTCAACTTGTGTTAAGCTGATCCTATCATAAGAAGTAAAAATACCCCTTATGATGG
The DNA here is from genome assembly GCA_025617555.3 of Puccinia polysora. Lineage (NCBI taxonomy): Eukaryota > Fungi > Basidiomycota > Pucciniomycetes > Pucciniales > Pucciniaceae > Puccinia > Puccinia polysora. Next base: position 29,315,570 of record CM062615.1, read on the forward strand.
GATCAGCCCAACACAAGTTGAACTGACTTATCAATAAAATCTCATTCAAAAAACTCATCATAATGATGTTCAAAATGTGATAACCCTTTTTATCAATAGAATCACAAAATCAGCATCAGAAGTACAAGTTAGACCAAACCCAACTGATGAAATTATATGATTTTTATAAATTAGAATAAAAATTGAATTGATCTTGGAGATCAGAAACCCAACCAGATGCTTTCTTTGAATTCAAAGAAGATGTTTTTGATACAATGGAAGGGATTGGAATCATGACTCCCACAAGTATTGAATGAACCCAGTGGTTATTGTTAACAAAGCAAATAAACATGGCATCTGAGGTTTCTTTTAAACAAATTTTCATAGGATTAAAAGTAAAACATGAAGCCAAGGAAATAAAAAAAATTGGCCTTCCATGATTTTCTGCTATGATTTGGCTCATATCTAACTTTGCAAGCCATTTTGAAGAGGGAATTTTTTCACTGATGTCTTTAACATCAAGTATTTCTTCAATATTTTTGACCTCTTGGATACCACCAAGTATCTTAGCATAGCATGTCTTATGTTTCATCAATGTTTCAGTAATTTTTCTTTGCACTTTAAACCATCCATTTTAATTTTACCCAAGTGGTTTAGAAATTACCGTACATCCACAATTCCCATTTCCAACAGGATCCCAAACCTCACCCAAGAGCTTATGTAAGTTCTCAGGTATTTAATTGAGGTATTTTGCTTTGTTTCCTATGATAAAAACTTACTTAGCCAACATTCTAATCAAATTAATGAAAGAAATACTCATCAAAGATGAGCCTCTGGTTGAATTCTCCACTTCTTCTTCTTCCTCAGAACCAAAGTATGCTCACTTTTGGGTTGAGAAAAATAAAATTATCTGAAAAGCAAGTGTGGTGTACTGTTTGTGACAAGACTCTGTTTTTCCAATAGGCATAATGTGTTCCTGATTTCTTTTTTTGATCCAATAATAGTCCCCAAATGTATGCCAAATACCTAAATTTGGGTTTAAAGCACTCAAATGTGGTCCAGGGGTGCCTAGGTCCCCCTAATTCCCCCCTGAAATGGTCTATTTGGGGCTATCTTGCCCCAAATGGGCCAAAAGTTTCAGGGAAGACATGCACACATGCACAACCCCATTTACAGCTTGCGCATCCTGGGGGGGGGGGTTGCAAAATAATCATTTGCGGCCCAGATTGGTTTCAAACTACCTTTTTGAAACCCCCTGGGGGCAACACAAGTTGTAAACAAATTTGCTTGGGGCTTGTTAAGTGGTGAAACTGCATTAACAACTCATATGGGTTGAAAATGGTGTTTTAAGCCTGTTTTCAACCCAGGGATGTGAATTTAAAATGGCCATTTTTTCAAGCAATCAATTTCAAATGAATTATAATATTTAGTGTTTTTGAGAATATTTACAATATTTTCTTACATAAATTATTATTTTTTGCCTCCTGGGAAGCCATGTCATGCCCCCAACTAGCCTGCTGGTTGCTTATCTTAAAAAAATCATCAGATTGCAAGAAACATGAAAATTGCACTTAAATAAAAAAAAGAAAACCAAAAATTGTGAATTCTATGGGGAAAATAGCATCAATCTCTCTCATAATCATATAGGGTGTATCAGAGTCAGCAAATCTACCATTAGAAATGCAGCTTTTTTTTAACAAACCTGCCATTTTTGATGAAAGGTTTTTGAAATACACATAACCCTTAACTTGTGTATTTCAAAATGCATGTTTGGTAGAAATGGTGCTTTTCAAGCATTGGAATTGCCATTTATGATATTACACAAAAATTAAAAAAACCTATCAAATATACAGAAGCACCCTCCATCAAAACCAACACACCTCCAACCCCTGCTTGAAAGGCCTCTCAACCCATCCAGTATTCAGTTACTTACACAGTCCATCTTTTGAGAAGTTTGATTAGTTCTTGTGGACATCACAATGAAGCCAGTCTCAAGCCTTTATTCTTGAGTTGGTTCTCAAAACAAGTGTCACTCCTCCCACCAGCAGCATTGAGTATGTTGACAGATACCAACAAGGATGTACCAGAGGTCCCTCCAATCCTAAACGCATTCAAAAAACAAAAACAAGTTTTGGAATGATACCATGAATAGAACCAGAAAATACTGTGCTACACCACACAAATACCAGGGTAATTCAGCTAGGATGATCAATTGAATGACTAACAGACCCACACTTACCCCTGGTCTCAAAACCAATCATACCAGCTAGCAAAAAGGGCACTTCCCACTTTCCCTATTCAAAAATCCATCAAACAGCAAGTTTGAGTGGCTTTTCTAGGCCATTGAATGCACCAGGCCACTGTGGTGCCAAAAAGTTTGCTAGGAGTAAAGTTGGTCCATTCTGGATGATTGAGTAAACCTTCTTCAGCATCCACTATGGCCTTTCTTTGTAGGAGTAGGAAGGTATGAATAATGAGGTCTGTGGTAACCCCCACAGTAATTATTATTTAATAAGGGAAGAACCAATCAAATTTACCAGAATAATACTTTGAAAATTGTGGGTTTCAATGTTGTGTATATTAACCTTCTCTTTGTTTATTTATAATTCAATGAGGGACAAAAGCACCCTCCACACTACCCTTGTATAGTCAATAAAACTGAATAGAAAGCAACTGATCATAAATTCCCACTCCTCCTGCTCCCTGTTTGGCTATCCAATGGTTGTTTGCAGTCCTCTGCACTTTCCCACCTTTATGCCCCCCCAATCCAATGAGAATGCACTCTCCTGCTTTTTGAAAGAAAGATCTCCTGATTACTTTCCCACAGTAAGGTGGACCCCCTATCTGTCATTTGTGTCATCTCCAGCATCCTTGAACATTGTTCTGCATCCCCCATTGACCAAAAATTGTCCTGTTTGCCCATTTTTTTTTCTGTCTTTGTTTTCTGCATTTTTTAAACCACACTTTGCACCTGTCTGACTCCCACCCACCCTCTCTTTTTGGTAGTCCTTGTAATCTGTTGTTTCTGAACTATCAGATTTCCAAATTTGGCAAACTGCATGGCACAATTCTCCTTTTTGAATTTCCCAATTTTGTTTATTTTTAGAGAAATTTATCTCCTTCCAACTTTCCAGTTTCAGTCAAATTCCTAAGTTTTGTCTATAAAATACCACCAAATTTCCCCCAAACTTGGATTCTGTCCCCAGGATCTTCCTTACTAGCCCTCTACTATAACTTCCCATCACCTACTAATATACATTCCCATCCCCTACTACTATACATTCCCAACCCCTGATACTCATTATTCCAAAATCCCACTAGTCTTACATGATTTCCTCCTTCACTTGTGAATATTTTGTCTGCACTAATTGCCCTTGCTTCTGGTCTGCTTGACAACCTGCATGCAAAAATTGCAGGCAGGAACATTGTTTCTGCTTGTTTGTGGGCCATTCTTCTAGCAGTCCATGGCCTCCTACTCAAGGAAGGGGTGTGGAAAAAAGTATTTTTGTAATCCAATGGGTGAATTTGTGATGACAATGAAGATATACATTCAAAATATTGGACTAATCCCCCAGATTGCCATGCAGATAATTTTCCAAAAGTTTCAGGCAAAACCCAAATGTTGTCATGGCCCCATTGTGAGGAATATCCAAACTTGGTTTCCTGGTCCATATCTATGCATGATTTGGGTGGAAGAAACTCTTTAAATGTTCCACATTGGGGACCCTCTTGCCCCTCTCTGGCCCCAAATACTTCCCCCACTTCCCCTACCCCTTCAAATTCTCCAGCTCCTCCTTTGCACCCTCTCCTTCTCCTGCCCTGGAACCAGTCTGAGTGCCAACCCCAGCTCCCCCTTCCCCACCCACAAATCCTGTTGAAACTACTACCAAAGCCAACCCCTCTCCAATCCTGCAGGCTTCTACATAAAATTTTCTGATTGTGATCAGCTTGTTTCACAAAATTTCTCCCCTGGAAAATGTTTTTTTCTTTTTCTTTTTTTTTTTTTCTTTTTTTTTTTTAATTTTGGCTCACTTCAGCATATACCTCATCAGGTGTTTGTCTCTTGGAAGAATCTTTGCTTAAAATCACCCTAATGAGTTTACTCTGCACCCCTTCTCAATCTCAAACCCTTGCTCCATGGATTCCATTATTTGGTTCCCACATCCAACTCAAGTTGGCCTACCACCACCTGATCCTGAGCAACAAAGGCCCCAACAAATAAAATCTTGGGCTACCCAAAGATTCCCTGGGAGCTTAACTCTGCAAAACAAATTCTTGATTATTGGAACTTATTTGGAAGTCCACTAGTATCCCAGACCAAAAACATAGGTAATTACTTTGTGATCATCACTGAGCTAACCAGGAAATTTGGAGATTACTGTGGAGAGCTTGTTTCTTGTCAACCCAAAACACCTTTTTAAATAGAAAATTCTGTTTATCTTTATTTTTATATATAGGAAAATATTTCTCTCATGTGGCTAACCCTTAAAATCTTGTGGTTCCAATGTTGTGGGGATGTAATCTGCTAATGCTAAAACCCTTGAATGCACATGGTTTTTGAATATTTGAAAATATGCATATTTGATGCAAAATTCCTGTAGAAAGGTCTCTGAAACCCCCAAAAACTATTTCTGAGAAGGGTTTAAATACATTAACCCCCTTTAATATTTGTTCAAAAATCAAAAAATAAAGAAATAATGGCTACTTTATCTTCAGTTTTGACTCTTATTTTTAAGATTTCTTCTTGGATCCTTCTTTATTTTTGAAGTTGAATTTTTATCCCCAATATACAAAATATCTTGAAAAATTATTTTTGGGAATTTTACCAGATTTTTTTGCCTCTCAAAAAATTACCAAATCTCAAAACATTCTTAAAAATGACATTTTTTGAAAAAATCTTTTTAACCTCTTTCTGTTGGTGTTTTCTTGATTTTAATATATCATATATCATTGAATTAGAGAAAATTCAGAGGAATGAGTAAAAATTATGTGGTAATTTGTTTGGGAATTTGAAACCCTACAGTTCCACATCAAACCCAAAAAACGGCATCATGAAGGGCTGTTTGGGCAACTTTCCCAACCATTTTTTGGACAATTTTTGCATTAATCTTTGAAAATTACCAGCAGGATAGGCTGATGGATATATTTTTATAATTTCTAAAAATATTTTTATGTGAATTTTTTCAAGCATTTTCCCCCCCTCAATAATCTAGACTCAAAACCATCAATCAAACATGTTTCTGGGCTTGTTCTAGATTTTTTACTTATTTTTCATGAATAATCTCATATTAAGTAGAATTTTTAATTTTTTAGAAATCCATTGTTAAATCTTGAAGAATTTCAATCCTCTCCTCAACAACCTCATCACCTGTCAACACCACTCACCATCCAACACACATCCACAACCAATCAACAATACTCCACACACCACTCATCACCACTCACCAGCACTGATCATCACTGATCACCACCCACTAAAATAAACTCAATAAACAAAATCATAACCACTTAGCCACTGAACACTACCAAACAAGACACCACTCAACACCAGTCACCACCACTCAACACTACTTAACACCACTAAACACCACCCAACACCACTCATAATCCCTCACCACACCTCAAAAAAAATTACTCAAATCTTGAATACAACTATATCAATCCTTTTCAATTAAACTATTTCATAATAAAAACTAAAAAATATCACTTCTCATTAGCATTTTTCATATTTTTTCAACTTTTCATCTCATCTCATTATAAAATGAATACAACTCAATCAAATCAATACATCCCAAGAAAGAACTAAAAACCTTTTCATTTAAAAATTCAAGTCTCTAATTCTATTTCTTCATCCAATATCTTCCCCTCTCCCTCTAATTTACATCAAAACTAAAAACTTTGGAAAAAAACATCCACCCTTTTTCACAAGTCTTTCTCCAGATTCCCCAGCTCATGCCCCCTCTTCATCAACTGGGACCTCTGAATTTATCCCATTGGCTAAACCTCCTGAATCATCATATAATCAAAAGGAGAAGCTTTTTGAAGCTATCCAAAATTGGTCTAAAAACCATGGATATGCCATTTCCAGCAGAGTTTCAAATTTAAAAGAGGAAAGATAAGCATACCAATGTGATAAATATAGGGAATATAAACCCAGTTCATATTCAAAAAAAAAATAAACAAGGCTTTTTACTACCAGGAAAAAAAAATCTGTCTTGAATGTCTGGTAGTTATTACACAAAATAAGGAGTTTTGCAAGTCAAAATTCAATGAAATGATCACAATCATTGTCCATCACATGATCCATGAAAACATAAAGTTTATAGAAGGATTCAGGAACATCAAGAAGATACTGTAGCTTCTTTAATAAAAGGAGTATTTTCACCTTTAAAAGTATTATGTAAATGCTATCATTCAATAAAATTCTCATCCTATTCATACAAATATCAGTTCCATTTACAAAAAGAAATCAAAAATAAATAGAGAGCTTCTAGAGGGAAAATTAAAAATTGAATGCTTGATATTAGAATTGAGAAAATCAAATTTTAATTATAGAATCAAAAATATAAATTGAAAGATTGAGTCCTCATTCATTTTTTTCCCTCAGTACATAAAATTGGCAAAAATATTCCCCAAAATTTTGGTGTTGGACTACACACATAAATACAAAACATTTCCAATACCTCTCCTTCATGTTTCAGGGTTCAATAATCTCTAAGAAACTTTGATTTCGGTATCTTTTTTGTCTCACAAGAAAGGAAAGAAAAATACAATTGGGGTCAAATTTAAGTCATCTTAGATCATCAAGAACCCAAATTAATATTCACTAACAAGGAGCAAGCTTTGATTAATTCAATTGAATCCAATTTTCCTTGCTGTTATAATCTAATTTTCCTTTTGCACATATCAAAGAACATACAAACCAATTGCAGAAAAAAATTAAAATCTCCGGAAGAACAGCAAGTTTTCTCCAAAAATTGGAAGTTATTGGTCCTATCCAAAATTGAACATGCTTAGCAGGAGAATTTCACCAAATTTCATTTGGCGCAAGATCACCCGACTTCTCATTGCCTCTTGGAAAATTGGATTCCCCTCAATAAATTTATTTTTTCATATTTTGCCAAAAAAAACTCAATTTTGAGAAAAAAAGCACACATATAATTGAAGTATTACATGCTTATTTTGAAAAAATTAATCAGTAAATCCTCCCATTTATTAAATCATTTTGTTCACCAAATTGACCATTCAATGTCAATTCAGATCCATGAATGGGAAACTTAACCTTTTCAGCAAAATTACAAGCATTTTATTGATTGCCATACTGTGTGGATCACTCAAGTGGAAAGATAACCCACTATTCCTTCAAAGTCATTCATATATTATACATTTCCTCTGAAAAACCAACAAACTGGAGAAATTTTTATTATACTTCATATGGTATGTAAAGCCTTTTTGAGTGGCACCTAAATTTATTCAAGATTCTTTTCAAGCATGCATGTCACCAATCAAATTCACCTTGGGGCCAACCAAAATGACCTTGATGCCTGGTCAGATGATTCTGGCACCAGGACAAGTTTATCTTGGCGCCAATCAAATCTGGTTGCATTTCCCAAAAAATACATGAATTTTTTTTAACAAAATCAATGGTTAAAAGTTACTGGTGTGGTGTTGTTATATAGCCTTGGATTGGGAACCGTGCTGCAGTTGGCCCGCTCAGCATTTGGTAGGTCAGGCTCAGCATACTGGGCATGGGTTGGGCTTAACTGGGCATGGCAGGTTGGGGCCCGCTTGGACATTGGAGACCCAAGAATGGAGCCAGCCTGACCAGGTTTTCAGGCAGCTAGTTTGGAAAGATAGAGCAGGGAAATTGGGGCTATAGGAGCAGGTCAGGAAATCACGCGGCACACCAGGCCAATACAGACAACACGGGGGCTCCAATTAGGGCATGGCGGAGGGCTGTGTCATGAGAAGGACAAACCGGGTGTTTGTAATGGTAGGCGGGCTTGAGGGTGGTTGTGGTATGTAAAAGGGTTAGTGCAGGCCAGCTTGTGGGGCAGGAGATCATGCGGCGCGCTGGGCGGAGACAGAAAACACGGGAGGATCTGAGTAGGGCGCAGAAGAGGGCCACATCATGAGAAGGACAAACCGGGTGTGTGTAACAGTAGGCGGGGTTTAGGGTGGTTGTGGTATGGGAAAGGGCTAGGTTTTCTTTTCTATTTGTTGTTGGGATATCATTGCGCTTGTACTTAGGTTAGGGTTGAGAGTGTGGGAATAAATTCTGCGCTCTCAACCCCAGCTTTGAGGATATCATATACATTGGATCATGTCTTACGGTACAAAAGGAAAGGAAAGGAAGGAACTTCATCTCTCTCTCTCTCTCTCTCTCTCTAAATGGGTGCATCCTTATCCTTACAGACGCTAGGACCATTGATTCTGGAACTTAGGGACAACTTAGAGAGTACACCACTCTTGTTTCCACATCTGGGGGTCTGGCTGGGAATTTCTTTTGTCTCAAGTCTCTCAAAGGTACTCAGGATGCTACCAGCAACCACTTCTCCTCCTTTTTCTTTCTCTTCCTGCCTTGTCCGCATCAAGCCAAATTATTACCCTCACGTTTGATTCAACACTGCAGATATGGAGAAATTCATCTCACAATATGAATTTATTGCAGACTACAAAGGTGCATTGGATTCAGAAAAGGCACACCATGTTGTCCTGTTCATCATGGACAAGGAAGAGCGTTGGGGTGTGGAAGAGATGGAAGGCTACCAAAACCTCAATTGGCCAAAACTGAAGGGGCACATGTTGGCAAGGTGGGGGAAGCTCAAGCCTTGTATCCAGGAAGGCAATTTCAAAAAAGCTGCAGCGGAGGCAAGCACACATGGCAGGGTCTGGTTGCAAGTGGAATTGGATTATGTGGCGGCGTGTGCTCTGGCCCCACCACCAGCAACCATCCCTTGGGCTAGTGAACTTGTAGAGTTAGAAAGGGACCTCAATATCTATATGAGCCACATGTCTCTGCACTGGTGTTATTTTCCACCTTGTGCGGAGGAGTTTTTTCAGCTCCCTAGCACACTTGCACCCCAGGTGTGGGTGTATGGTGACAATAATGGCTATTGGCGGTTGGGATTCAAGAACCAGACAGTGGATTCAAACGTGGGATTTTTTTTCCCAGTGGAGACAGGATACGTGTTTGGAAAGTGGGTCTAAGCCAAGTTGGATCAGCCCGTTTCTATGAAGCAAGCAAGGACAAGGGGATGGGAAGCGGAACTAATGGCGGCAGAGGGAAGCAGAGATTCAGGGGATGGGATGGGAGCAGATGTGGAGGAGAAAACGCAGCTGGCTGCTCCAAGGCCCATTGCGCATGATTTGGAAACCAATGGGTGGCAGGCAAGTCTTGCAGAGAAGAAGAAAGCAGTGGATATTGTGCATGGTTTGGAAACCAATCAACAGTGGATGGGTCTTGCGGAGAGGAGGGGAGTGGTGGTGGAAGGAACAGACCAGGCATTGAAGGATTGCAACCAAAGTTGGAAACCTTAAACAGCAGTGTAAGACTCCAAACGGTGCTAGGCTGTGGCATTTCTGTGGAGGGGAAAGGTGCTGTTTAGGCTGCCCTCCTGAGTGTTACAAAAATATTTAAATGTAACCAAGATCAAAGTCCAGAACCTGGTGAATGGGGGTCCAAAGAGCAAAGGATAAAGATGATAGTAGTCAGTAGCTGGGGAAACAACACAATCTGAGGCAAGATGATGCCAGGTAAAACTTGAATAGAAGAAGTCAAGGATTGTTCAGAGTTCAACAGGGGAAGGCAATTGTAAGTAACAACGCCCACAAGCTAATAGCTCTGGTTGTCAGCAGAAGCTTAGGAAAGATCAACTCAATCCCAAACAACCTCCAGGTTCTCAATGAACCCGCCCAAATCTCCACAATCAAGCGCTTGAAGGGTACCAGATAACTGTGGGTGGCCACACAAGACAAAGCTAATTGTTTGATGAAGCTCTAGAAGCAAAAACAATAACTGATTTGAACAAGAATAAACCAACACTTCTCAAGGGACTCAAGAGTAGTGTGGCGGAATTCAACTTCAAAAGAAATGAAGGGAGGTTTAACACTCCAGGTTTTAAGCTTAATAAAACCTCTTCAGTCAAACGTGACTGGTTCTGGAAAGATAATCAAATGATGATCAGGACCTGTATTGCCGGATAAAGGGATCAGGAGTGGTGTAACACACTCAAGAACTCAATTGTTTGAATTCTTCTTCAACCAGAAAGGCTATTGGTTGGTGATAAGGATCAAGGATCAGGATTTGATTATGGAGGCTCAAAGATCAAGGGGCAATCATGGATATACCCAGAATTTGTACTCAGATAAAGGGGAATGGGACCCCAAAGATGACTTATTTAAAGATGATAATGATGATAATTCCCTGGTCAGATGCCATAAGATCCCCCTCTATGCCAAAAGGCAGGGGAGAGCCCCTCCTTATATGGGCAGGAGGCCCTGTTAGACTATGTACAAGTGATACTACGGATAGAGCGGGAAAAAAATATTTTTTTTTTGTTCAGTCACTAGATGATCAGAAAAATAGATCACACGGGCCAGTGGAAATCCGGCCTCCCTGACTGGGGTGGGATCTTTTCTCATCCCTTCACCTTTCTTGCGTCCATCCGCGGATGGGCGCGCGCTACAACACAAAGATCACCCACCCCCACCCAAAGGCGGAAGGGGTGGGAAAAAATTGAACCAGACCGCCTGCAGATGTATGCGGGCGGTAGACAACACGTTTCCACCCCGACCCAAAGATGGAAGGGGGGTGCGAGTGATTGATGGATTGGTGTTGACCAATTTGAGGACCAAGGGGGATCAAGTGGAAGTTGATAGGCGTCAGGTATGTGGTGGTGGTCATCATGGTTGTGAAAGGAGAGTTTGCGAGGGATTGGACCAGAGGAGGCTGTTTGTGTTGGTTGTTGAGGACTTGTGAGTTCTCTTGGAAGTTGTGGGGGTGGTAGTAGGCCTGGAGTAGTTTAGATCTTGTTGAACAAGGGAAAACAAGGATGGTGATGACAGACTTGCGGGATGCTGACGCGCGAGGGCCGCCAGCAATTCTCCTGGAATGACGGGCAGGGGGAGGACTGGATCCAAGGAGGAGGGTGTGGTTTTGGCGGCTGTGGAAGCGGATGGCGGAGGTGGAAGAGTCCCAGGAGGGATGGTGGTGATGGTGATGGTGGTGAGGTTGAAATCGGGACTTGGGGTGAAGTTCCGAGCAGAGGAAGATTGGACTGAGCGGGTCTCGGCCCGCGCGTTTGGCCAAAAGGAAGGGGGGAAACAAAGAGAGAAGGAATTAAACACAATGCCTAGGTGATGAGACCAAGAGAGGCCTGTCCTAGACCACTGGGACAGAGGAATGCTTGGCAGGATGAGGGAATTGGAGGAGTGATACTGATACAAAAAAAATTCTGATTTTTTTTTTTTTTGAATGACACTTAAATAAAAGCATTGTAAAAAAATTTTGAATTTTCCGCATCTGGTCCAGGGTGTCCAGATTTTTTCACAACAGCAGGAAGAAGGCATGCAGAATGGAAGGGCATGGAGCATGGGGAGTGCGGAATGGATGGGCCAATGGGGGGCCCATTGCAATCACAGCTAGCAGAGATTTTGGCATTGGTGTGACAGACATGTGTGGCGGGGCTTCAAATGCGGAATGGGAAGGGATTGGGTGTCAACAGTATGGCTGGGGAAAAGGAGGTTGGGGTTTCAAGGGCTTTGACAATGGAAGGCATGCCTGGAAGGAAGTTT
>CM062615.1:29327444-29474577 GCA_025617555.3 Puccinia polysora
AATTAATTATTTTTTAAATAATTTTTATTTTTCTAAGTTCGTCATTCATCATCTGGGAATTCTCTATGAAGTGGCTATGGATCAAGTGATTTATCAAATATATACCTTTTTTTTGATCCTGAGATCAATCTGAATTTTTTAATTCAGTTTCAATATAGATCTTTTGTTTAACCAGAAAAGTCCATTCCACATATATCCAATTTTAAAGATGTCATAGGAGATGGAAACTGTGGTTTCAGAGCAGCAGCCATGAGATTGAGCCAGAATCTGAAGAGTGTAGTATAATACAGAAAGAAATGATCAACCAAATGGATTCCAACCCACTATTCCAAACCTCAAAATTCATGAAATATGTCTGAGGTGAAAGTTTTAAATAATCTAGAAGGCACCTCAACTAACAGTCTGGGCCAGCTCCCAGAACATTCTGGATAGAATTTTCTTGCCATGGTATCATCCTTGCTGAATCTTTCAAGCAAAAAGTGGTTCTTTTATCTTCTTTGATGCCCTCTGAGCTGAATTGAAGGTCTTGGTGGTCTTATTTTTACTTGGGCCGGAGGCCCAGAGGGTTGGTGGATGTGCTCTTTGATAGAAATTGAATTAGTTACCAAGACCAAACTAGATTTGATTTCATGAACAAAAAGGAGAATGAGTTCAGATGAAAGTGAATATAAAAGAGACAAGCAAACAGAACCAATGTGGTAGTAACTTGAAATAAATCTAGAGTGAATCACAGGAAAATTGAAGTAGAGATTGAGATATAATTGAGTTACTGGAGTAGGAAGAGATTCAGAAATGGTTGGTGGAGTCAATGTAAGATGACAAGATTTACTGATAGCCAGTTGTGAGGAAGACAATGCCAGAAACATGATTTATTTCATTGAATGAGTGCCCTTGAAAGAACTGTAGGAGTGAGTCAGTGTGTGATTTGACTTAGTGAGGAGTTGAGTTCCAATGATCTCACTAAGCTCAAGCTGGCTTCCGGTCCTTGATCAATTGCTGGTTGAAAAGGTCTTGAGTTGTTGGGGGATTGGTTGAAATTGTGGAAAGAGATTGTGTGTTCTGTAAAATTCCCCCCAAAATCCCTCTCCAGGTTCCAGGAAAGCCCACTAGCCCTTGAGTTACAATCCTGTACCTCCGCAACAAGAATAAAATCTGCACCGCAAGGGAAGTTTCTACGGCCTGTAGTGGTTGGGAATCATGCCCAAATCCCTTCTCTGATATTGGCAGAACTACTCTGAACCAAGCCAGAAACTTCTTAAACTAACACAAAATGAATCAACAGTAATAAACAAGATGGACTCCCCAACAGGCTCCACACTTGAACTTTTCCCTATGAAACTCTCCAAGTTACTTAAGCAAACTAACGCTTTCAAAATCAAAAATGATACTATACACCTCTGAATCCAGTGATTCAATTCCTCAATAACCCTCATACTTTCCCGTACAGGAAATGTTCCCCTTTTATGTACAACCCCAAAAACTACTCCAAAAAGAGAGACACAACAAAAAGAACAACTTTTCCTCCTAACCACCTCAATGCATTGCTCAATGATCCTTATCACTGTTAGTCCAATCCCCTAGCTGATCTGTTTTCATAAAATATATTTGGTGATTATGATCTCTTATCTTCCTAACAGCTGAGTCATGCCAATGCATTACTAACAACAGATCCCTGTCAATCTTCCTTAGCGGATCACTCCAATCCCGCATGCAAAATAACTAACAGATCCCCAGCAATCTGCATGCTGCCTCCTCATCTTTAGTGTTTATTTTCCCACAATCCTTCAACCTCAGTGCATACCCCATAGTGAGGCCTTGGACTTCTACTACGTAGCTTTGATCACTTGCTTCCACACTCATAAATACATAGTTGTGGAGGGGAATTTATGTTTGACCATGTCCATTGTCTGTAAAAGTCAAAACTCTGGCCCATCCTTGCTATTGTTCTGCAGAAAACACGCACCACACCAATTCTGAGCCTTGAATTTTCTGCTCTGATTGGGACAGTCTTCCAACACGCTTTCCAAGCCTATTGTGTTGCAAACTTCCACCCACTGCTGAGCTGCTTTTGTTCAAATGTCAATGCTGAGCCTACTTGCCTCCGTGTCTAGAAATAACCACCACAATGTTTGAAGGTTGAGGTTGAGAGAATAGAAGAAAGATGGTTGAGGTGAAGAAATGATAGCCAACAAATCATAGACCAAGGAGCGGAAGCTGCAAGTAGGAATTCTTGTTCTCTTGAATTGGAGTGTCTTTAGCCCACATCTCCATGGATTTTTTGTGGTTGAAATTTTTTAAGGAGGAAAAGAATAAAGAAAGAAAAACAATAAATATAGAACATTGAAAATAAATAAATATGGAATGGAACATAACAAAGACAGCAAGTGATTTTAACAATCTTAGCTGGAATAGCTGTGTTGGAGGGCATGGTGGTGGTGCCATTTTGATTGTATGGATTTTTAGCCGCTGTTGATGGGCCTGGGTTATTATGATTAGTGGTGGTTGCATTAAGACTGGGGTTCAATGGATTACTATTTTTATAGCTGTTGGCAGCTGGTTGACTCTTTGAGTGGTGTGGCTGGATGATTCATCTGGAGCAGGGTGGTGATTTTGATAACCAGCTTGGTGAGTGAGTTTGTGAGCAAGGAGTGAGTTGATGAACAGGTTGGTTGAAATCTCTGGCCACAGATTGTATACAAAATTTTGGGAAAACCCCACTTATTTTCAGGTAAATCTGACACGTCTGATGTGAAATAAGTGAATTTTTTTTGATTTTCAATTGTGTGTTTGAAATCGGAGTATTTCACTGAAACAGGCCATCAAGAAAATGACAGGTTTGCTACCTCTGATATGCCCTATTCAAGTTGTTGAATTTCACTTTGTCTGACAAAAATTTGACTCCTACCAGTCTTCTACATGATATAATCTACAGAGTTTGAATAGAATTGGCCTCCAATTTTGTCACTGTTGTCCTAGACCTGATAGTGCCCATGTCAAATGTTTCCTACTTTCTATAATAGTTTCTTGGTGCTTTATTGATCTACATAACTGCACAAGTTTAATTACCTGCACCTGGAAACTCAGAAAATCTCATTGATAAAGCTTTGAATCTGCCTATTAATGATTTTATCTCTTCCTTCTGAAATCAATCATCCATTCTCCCTCTCTTATCTTGGGGATCAACCAATCCTGGGGCCTAATGTAAATTTGACTATGAGGTCCTGAGATTTTGCTCATTTTTTCTCTGGCTGTTACTTTCTATCAATGGCAGTTGCCTTTGTGGCTTAAACCTCTTTCTCATTTTTCTTTTGCAATTGTTGTCTGGATATCTATGTCAACAATTTTATTTTTTTTTCTTTTTTTATTTCTACTCACTTGACTCCTGCTCCTTTATTAGCTATTACTACTATTGAATATAGCTAATGTTTTCCTACTATTAGTCTCTTTTTGTTTTTGATATATTTTTAATGATTTCAATCTATAAATCAAGTATTAAACCATCTTAAATTTCAACAATAGCAGCATTTAAATTTTAATGAAGAGAATGAATAAATGAATCAGTAATGATCAAAATATTTCCTCTAAAATAATTTGGTGAAAGATAATACAGCATTCCATGAATTTGAAAATATACTTCCTCACCCATAATATTTCAGGTTTCCTGATAAAGGCAACCCTGGCATGAAGAACTCCAAATTTATGTTCAATATCCTTCCTGGAATCTTCTTGGAGTGAATCAAAGTGTTTTGTTGTATTTTATTGAGATTTTCCAAAGGATTTGCCAAAGAATGGCTAGTTTTGGTATATCCCATCAGATAAATAGTATCCATATGAAAATTTATTGTGGTTCACTTCAAATCTCACATCAGATGCTAATCCTCTAGTATTAAAATTGAAAAAAAAAATCAGAAAAAGAAATATCCTAATAATATATCAGAAATTTTAAAATATTTTGGAAAATCATACCGGTGAGAATTCATCAGTTTGAAACTATTTTGAGCTTAATTTATATTTCTGTGAGTACCCAGAGAGCCAAGAAAGCAAGGCCATATGTATAATTTGGGATATGCTACTACTTCCAAAACCATTGTGGGAGTTCCTTCTTTTCCTTGATATTGAACTGCCCAAGTTCAAGTTCAATTTTCTCCATCCAAGTGCATCCCATAAATACTTCAACAACAACCAGGGAAACCATGGTCCTCCAACTTCTTCATGATAACTTTGAGCTCTTCATTGGTTGGACCACATAGATATGCTTTTTGATAGATCTCAAATAGACTATTGGAGATTTCTTCAGGTTTGCAAGGGATGTGGTTTCTTGAATAAAGAAATATTCATTGGTGGAATTGGAATGGCAGCCATAATCCAATGGTCAGATAAAGATTATTGGTTTTTGTTGAGGGGACAGGCCAATCTGCCCACGGCGGTCTTAAAGGAAAAAGAAGACAAAAATATAAAACAAAATGATAACTCAGGTTCCATTAAATTTCAACAAACTCAATGTATCTACTACATTGGAACATTTGCTTTCAATATTTTTTATGGGCCCTCAAGTCATTTACTTGCCTCTCAAAAAGCCTCTTACCCGTCCTGAACCTCCTTTGAAACATCTGTTCAGGGTATCCTCTCTGTCTCCGTCTCCTCCTTTCCATTTTGTTTTCCCCTTTCTCCCCCATCTCATATCCTTTTCCCCCTCCCCCCCCTTCTCAGTCACTAGAAATGTTTCCAGGAGCACTTATCCCAACCGTGGTACACGAATCTTCACCGAAAAAAAAATCTTGATATGTTTACGATGGGCCGGATGTAGGTTGCGGACCTCATTTGATATCGCTCTTTGCTTGAGTCTCATTGGTGGTGAGTGGCCGACTGGCCACAACTCTTGTGCGATCTGAAAACCATCCTCTCGAGAATTTTGAATCTGAAGTGGGGGGACACTCTTTGGTCAATTGTTCCTATTCATATCAAGAAAACAAACCGCACTGGTTGAAAAGATCTTAAAGACCGATGATCCGAATCTCCAACATCATCAGTACCACTGAAAAACACGTTGCTGATTTCCAACCAATCCATTACTGCTGATAAACAATATCCTCACCGTATCGGCAGGCTCATGTACCAGGGGACCAGACCAGGCATCACATTCGCAGCCAGTTACCTAGCCCGCTTTGCCCTGAACCCGGACGAAATTCATTGGGGTGCGATAAAACGCCTGATTCATTACCTGCGAAGAACTCAAGGCCTAGAGTTGAAGACCCAGCTAGGAAATTGCCCGGATACTCCCTTGAAAACATGCGCTGATGCTAACTGGGGATAAGAAGCCGCGCAGTCGAGTGAAGGGTTCATGGCAGCCCTGTGGGTTGCGCCGATAAGCCGATGATCCAAGCGATAATAATGTGTTGCAAGAGCCACATGTCAAGCCGAATACATGGCTCTGCCCGGTTGAAATACTCTGGTTGAAACATTGTCTATCTACATTCGTGAATCAAGTAAAACCAACCCTGCTGTCTGACAATCTGACAATCAAGCGGCGACGAAGATGGGAACGGACAGGTTCAGCATGAGGTACACCAGTCATATTGAACGGGGGTTTCATTTTATCACTGAATATTTGAGAACAAAAAAGGCCCTGGACCTAAAATGGATTAAGGCTTCGGAACATTTGGCGGATGTCTTCACACAGGCGCTTGGACCGAATCGTCTCAACAAGATTTCCTTCTGAACTTCTTACGAATTCTTACCGGATTTCACTTCTCTTCATCCCAGTTCTCGGTCCTCCACTGGTTAATTTTGGCCTTTGTTGTATTATTGTGGGGGGAAATGTAATAATTTATAAATATGGCACATGCATATCGACAAACCGCACTAAACAATATCAGAGTATCCTAGAATATGTATTTACACCACAATACCTCCCGTAATATTCTTGTGTCAACCCACAACTTAAGAATAGGGTGATTATTTCTTTTTCTTTGGGGAAAATTAAGATTTTGGTATCTCTCTGTACCCTCAACACACCCCGCTTCACATACCACGTCAGGACAAGGAGAGAAAGAGACAAGTTTGAGCCCAGGTGAGCCCGGTGTCAAGTTCTTGATCAATCCAGTCACGCTTCCTCCGCTGTAGCCGCCCCAGTTCCGTTCATGCTCCCTGATCAGTTGCAGCGGCCCGAATTGTGTCAAACCCACGGAAAAGGATCACAAGTTCTTCGAGGCGGGACAACTGTAGCCTCTAATCCTTATTCCTCCCGCCTTTGCCATCAGCTTGACGTTGGGGCTCTCAGATAGTCGCAGACAAATGCTTTCTCAATTGTACTTAGTTGTGTGGCTTTCCAGCGCCCTTGCTACCAGCAGCTATATCGAACATTCGGATGTAATAGGATCACTGGCTGAGTTCCAAGATGGCAGTTCTCATAGTTCATCAAGCTGGCGATCACCTCCCGCTCAATCTGCAATCGCGGGGGAGCAGCCCCTAGCCCAGGCGACCGAGAAGACAACCGTCAACACACAGACCCTAGAGCCTTTTTCAGAAGCCTATCAACCCGATTGGCTAAAAGCTGCCCTACAGTCTCGACAAAAGCGTACGCCCAGGTTCGTGGAAGATGTAATTGTATACGACATCTATCGGCGAAACAAAGCCAAAACTCTCCCAGCCTTAACCGGCAAAAGTCGGGAAGGAACAAGACCATTCACGTCAGGATTTCATGAGGGATCCAGTAGACCAATGCCATTCGACTCAGATCTGCAAACTCCAACAGAAAATAGCCCTTTTGGACCCGATGATCACGTTGGAAGTTCAGAATCACTGGACTCCAAGCAAGCTTTCCACCACATCTCAGGCCATTTAACTAGCAGCTCCAGGAAACCCACCATACTGTCAATTTATAAATCCGGGGTTTACGGTCAGATGCG
This sequence comes from Puccinia polysora, assembly GCA_025617555.3. Taxonomy (NCBI): domain Eukaryota; kingdom Fungi; phylum Basidiomycota; class Pucciniomycetes; order Pucciniales; family Pucciniaceae; genus Puccinia; species Puccinia polysora. The sequence goes on from CM062615.1 coordinate 29,334,353, forward strand.
CAAGAATTTTCTGATAAACCGTGGCGCTTCGAGGAGTGATAGAGCTTTGAGCGTCCTTACGGTTATAAAGGTCAGGGGGGAAGAAATAATGCACCAACTGGGAGAGAAACGCGATTTGAGGAGGCGGTCGGATATGAAGGCGACAAGGAAGGCGCTTACCATTGATGCCGTGCGGGTTTATCTTGAAATAGCCAACCAAATATTTTCACCTGCGCTATACGATACCCAGGAGCAACTTAGAATCGCACAAAAGCGTTCAGCCTTGAGTATCGAGCATTTTTGGAACAAGTTTTTTGCATCGAGGGAGGGTGGTGCCGAACCAGAAGTCGAATCGGCACCAGAGCTGTTTTCTTTGAAGGATGAGGCTACTATCATACTTCATTCCAGACGCTTCAACTCTCAAGCCAGGCTGCGAATAGCGGATATTTTTTTTTTAGGATTCCTCAGGAAGCATCATCCTTCCCTCTACAATCAAGCCCGTGAATCATCAGGCCTGACTTGGAAAAAACGAGTACTTGCAGTGCTGCACGACAGTGTATTGGCTTCCGTCCAAACGTCCAAAGATTTGACGCAAAAGGTTCACCAAGAGTACCAAAAAGTGGCCTCACGACGAAAATTTCAAACCGTAGAAATCGTAAAGCCGCTCCAGATACGTTGGACTGGAGAGTGATTTCAATTCTTGAAGCACGTCATGGTGCCGCATATCCAATTTTTGTATTTTATGCGGACCCGCTTTCCCCCATCCTTCTTTTTACAATGGTACATTAAGCAGTTACACATTTTTAATTTGATGAGGGGGTCCCTTTTTCCAAAAAAAAAAAAAAAAAAAAAAAAAAAAAAAAAAAATGAAGGCCCAACTCTCCTAATTCGCATCCCCCCAAAAATTCTTGCTGACATCATGAACTATTACGATCCCAAGTGCGCTGGATGGGGTCGATTAGCAGGCTGGAGATGACATCAAAATTTCTAATGCGTCGATGCCATCGCGCTAGCAATAAAAAAAAGGGTCCTTTACGACAGCCCTCATTGAAGAGCTACTTACTTGGAAACATTCTAGTGTGGATTAAAAATTTCTTAGCCACAATATACTATCAATTTTTCTCAATAAACTCTATTGCATTGATTTCACTTTTTTCAATATGGATGTTGAGATATGATACATGCTTTCATACAGTCTTCAATGCCAATGTCCCTGCATGCTTGTAGTTGGCTACTAATTCATCATTCTGTCCTCAAAAGTGACATTACCACCAACCTCTACAAGTATATCTTGGCCACCAGGAAGCAAATGTCCTTAGTATAGTCGGTAGTACACTTGCCATGCACATGAGAGACCTGGGTTCATTGCCCAGAGGGCACATTTTCTTTTCACAGTCTTACAAGATAATCCAGTGCAAAAAATCCCCAGATAATCATCAGCAGGCTGCCCTGACTCCCAACACACCCGCTCCTTTTCGTGGGAAAGGCCGATCGTTAAGGAAATAAAAAGTGTCTGGACTGCCTGGGAGTCCATACGCTTCCCTCGAAAGCGTCCTGACGCTATTGGGGTGGTACCGTGGAAGAAAAGTTGAACAGTCGTTAGAATGGCAGAAGACAGAAGCCCTGAATTTGTCTAAGGTTGTCATTGATGGTCTCTGTATGTGATTCACCTCAAACCGCTTGTTCTCAACTTCTCAAGATTTTCACAACAAAGACTCATGATGAAGTCTTACCGGAAGAAAAAGGACGATATTGATAGTTTATATATGTACATACTTGGGAGGAGAGTAGACCGGCAGTATGGCGTAATCATATCTGGTGAAAACCCCACGTGTCATTTTCCAACCCAATTCATCAAGTCGATAGTACTTAAGATTAACAGCTCAATGGACAAACTTAATTGATCCCTTTTCACTTGTATTTAGTAAATCAACTCGCGTTTGGGAATGTCTTTTTTTCCCCTCATCGTGTTTCTATATTTCTCACCTATCACTCTCTCTCCTCATACTTCAGGTTCGGGTGTTGGCCTTGACCACATCCCACTAAGAGCGTGGTCGGAATTCGTGATGGCTTATCAAGTTCAATCAAACCACGCTCAATAGATGTATGATTCACCTCAAACCGCTTGTCCTCGCCCCTCAGTGATTTCACGGCCAAGACTCATCATGATAGCTTGCCGGAAGAAAAAGGGTCCCTCTTTTTTTTTTTTTTTTTTTTTTTTTTTTTTTTAATAAAAAAAGGGGACCCTGTCGTCAGACATGAAGAAATTGATCTAGACTTGGACTCTCTTGCCACCATTTCATCTTAAATACTTCATTTAGCCACACTGGTCAGAAATCGAGACCATAGGAAGCAAAAGGCAAGTCGCGGGAATAGGCTGATGAGGATCAACTTGACAGCAAGCTCAGCTCTTTCCTCCTCGGCTGGGTACGGACTTAGACGAAACAAAGTGGATTAGGCTTTTCAATTTATATTCCAAGAAAATGTGGTGCAGTAGCCTAGGTTCAGTTCTCACAGGTTTCAGCCGCGGAAACGAGATTGGACTCGCTGCGTCGTTATGCGGTCTTTTTGCCCCTCCCATGTCGTCCGATGAGTCAAAATTCACCGCCAGCCCATCCTGGCTCCGGGAGTAAAACCGCGCAAAGGTGGCTTGACTGACGGGCTGTAGTAACTGCACGGCCGTATTCACTGCTAAAGCACTGTTTCAATGGCTGGAACCCCGGCATCAAAATCATGATACATAGGCGAGAAAGAAAGTCAACTGAGCACATTTGAATTGATACTTATATCTGATACCGATTTCACTCGATCCATATACATAGTACCTCATGGGAAAACTCAAGTGACTAGTAGATCTGAATAGATTACATATGAGCCTTAGGTATGCCTTTAAAAGAACGTAGCCTGACAAATATATTACTAGTTAAACTTCCACCAACTGATCTTCATCTGCCTCTGATTCTTCCTCCATGTGTTCAGATTCATCTCTCATCAAGAGGTTTACTAACCGTTCAATACACTCTTGGACCTATTTTTACATTCCAGTATCCAAAAGAGCATGCAAGATCGTTTGTAGTCAGAATTGACATAAAGTGGATCAACGTCCTGGACGATTTGTCTTTGTTTTCAGGAGGGGGCGAGCCCGAAAAAAGATGACAGGGCGGCAAAAAAACCCACCCTTTCAGACGTTTCCGATAGGTGAAGTATCTGGACGATTCGGTAAACCTTTTTCTTCCGCATGATCTCTCTTTGGAAAGGGTAGGTAGCGAGTAAAACGAGCGACTCTACCAGGATCAATCGTAAATTGGCATCTTGTTCCCGGCGTTTATCAGGCCCCAGTAATTGACATTCGATGGGAAAATCTTCCTCTTCTTCAGGACTGTCTAAAGATTCGGGTCCAATCAATGGAAGGAGGATGGCAGGTAATAGGTTGAATCCAGCAGGAGAAAGCAATTTCTCATGCACTTCGGTAGCAAAGCAACAATTCCTGACAAACAATTCACATCTTTAAGCATTCCGAATGAGCCCAGCTCGAGCATTCAAATTTAAGCGCCTAACTTGATGGTACTAATGACGCCCCCTCGTCGAATCAAACTGGGGTGTTCGGTAAATGGTGTTAACTGAGAAAGAGGGGCTTCACTCGCACTGGCCAGAAACGCACCGGCTCCCACTAAATATTGTCGACCTTTTGAGGACTATCAACAGTTTAGGTCTTAGAGGGCGTTTTGGTTCAATTGAGGGTTAGAAGATATGGGGCTTGCTCACAGTTGAACAATTAGCCCAGACCGATGACAAGAAATCAAAGTTGGCGTTCGGGTTCAATTGCTTCTGATCTCCGCGGGCAAAGGTTTCGATAAGAAGGTCCATTAGCGGGGCTGGACTTGTCTTGAGCCGTGCGGCCAATGTCTCATCGCGAGTAATTATTGGATTGGGTGAATGGGGCGGAATGGCCATTGTGAGACACTTGTCGATGACCGATTCAAATTTTGTCAGGTTTGATAACAACATGCAAGCCAAGTCGGCCAAAAGCGAAGAGTCATCCTGGATGAAAGAAAATGAAAGTTGATTAGAATCTCTCGCTTTCGACTATATCTCGAGCTCTATTTTAAACATTACCGACCATGATGGTGAAGCTGATAACTGAAAGAAAGTCCGAATGACTCAGTTGGCGGACTACAGCTTCAGTATCGGACAGATTGATTAATGCGGAGAAAGCATCATGAGCTGTCGCCTGGATGAGTGAGACAAGGAGGCATCATCAGCGTGATACAGAATATCAGAGTGGAGCCAGGGCAATCAGTATGTACTGACATGCTGATCTTCACATAAATGTTTCAAATCCTCGATGATAGCCGGTTGAATGTAACCTGGCTTGACATCTTGGGTCGTGGTTGTAGGAGCAATCAGCGCCGATCGCGAAGGATTACCAGCGACAGTATAAGGCAGAAGACCATGAACTGCGAGTCGACGAACTTCGGGATTCCGGTCATGTAGGAATTCGATGAGCTGAATAGGTATTAACCGAATCCCAAGAACAAAGAAAAAATCAGAGATCGGCAGCCTCAAATCTTCAGTCAGAAGCTGATCGATCAATTCTACACACCCACTTCTCCGATTTCGCTTTGTGCCATCCTAGTGGGATCCCGATGTAAGGCTTTTCGTGAGACGAGCGGGTAGATGAATCGAACTTGGCTAACTCGAATTCGGGATGGGGGTTGGCGGTGTTGTTGTCCGCTGGCGAAGCCGTCACTCAGGCCGGTGTCCGTCTACCCGGCGGCGGACTTCCAGACTGAAAGTTCCGGTGGGTGCCGGTCGGCAGACGATGCATATACGATAGGCTCACAAAGGCATATATGCAAGATGATTCGGAGTGTACTCCTGTATGCATGTATGCATGTGCTTATCCACCCTCATGGTTCTCCTTCCTTCGTCGGACTTTTACCCGGCACCCGGCAATCGCCGTCGGAGGAGTACTCACGAGACCAGACCATCCTCGACGCCATCCACCGGTGTTGTAACACCACCGTCCCAATCGGGCTCACTTCGCCAGCTGAGTTTCGCTATCATCTCACACCACTAGATCTTTCAGAATTAATCAGTTTCACGATGAGCTGCCCCTCGAACGGTGACAAACCTATTGGTGCGCTGGATCATTTCTTCATTCATACCCCGGTCGGATGTTCTAACATCCTACTCGTACGTTTTGCCACAGCTTTGCTCTCGGTATCCAACAAGAAAGGATTGGTTGACTTTGCTCGAGGTCTGCATCAACTGGGTCTCAGACTTATTGGAAGTGGAGGAACTGCGAAGGCCGTCCGAGAGTCTGGAATCCCAATCAGGTTAATAGTCATCAGTACTTGAAAATCGGCCTTTTGATACCCTGGCTTATCTAGCCCAGCCCCCATAAACTTACCCCAAGAATGTCTCTAGTGATGTTTCCGAGATCACCGGGGCTCCAGAGATGTTAGGCGGTCGAGTGAAGACTCTCCATCCAGTTATTCATGGCGGTGGGTCTAAATTTCCTCTCATCAGTCCTCTTGCGCCCCCAAGTCCGGAATGCCCCGAGATGTTGACGTTTGATTCATCTGCATCCTCCAGGCATCCTATCTCGCCGGACACCGAACGACTTGGCTGATCTAGCAGCTCAATCCATTCATCCCATCCAAGTCGTTGTTTGCAATCTGTACCCATTCAGTGAATGTATCGCCAGAGTGCCTTCCCCAGCCATCGAAGAGGCTGTGGAGGAAGTAGACATCGGAGGAGTAACTCTTCTGAGAGCCGCTGCTAAAAACCATGAGCGGTCAGCCGGTCTTTCCTCTTTGTACACCGGACCGATCGGTCCAGCCACTTGACACATGTCTGATATCCTTCGGAAATTTTAGGGTCGCCGTTCTCTGCGATCCTAATGACTATTCAACTTTCCTTCAGCAATGCGCTCCCAATGGCATCAATTCCGTCAAGGAAAGCTTTAGGAAGTCCCTGGCGGTCAAGGTACTCCATTTTTTCTCTTGATTAATCATCGACCTTTCCCAAGCAATCATGCCGCTCGCTTCATATTTCGGACCTATCTTGCCAACCCCAGGCTTTTTCGATGACGGCTGCGTACGATGATGCGATCTCCTGTTATTTTCGCAAACAATATAACTCGGCTGATTCTATCGCTACTGCACCACCTGAGATTAAAAATGAGCTACGTCAACGAGCTCAGCAACTTTCGTTGAGATACGGTGCCAATCCTCACCAAGCTCCAGCCCAAGCCTACGTCACTGAGGGAAGACTGCCTTTTTCAGTACTATCAGGCTCACCCGGATACATTAATCTACTCGATGCTCTTAATTCGTTCGCCTTGGTCCGCGAACTGTCGGAAGCTTTCCAACCCCCGATACCGGCGGCTGCCTCTTTCAAGCATGTCTCACCAGCTGGTGTCGCTGTTGGAACGAGTGAACCTCTGACGGATGTCGAGATTCAGGTTTTCGGTGTCGATGGTATTCAAGACTTGAGCCCTCTGGCGAAAGCCTACGCGAGAGCTCGAGGTGCTGATCGAATGTCATCCTTCGGTGACTTTCTGGCCTTGTCACACACCTGTGACGTCCCTACGGCCAAAATAATTTCCCGAGAGGTATCCGATGGGGTAGTGGCCCCTGGATATGAGCCTGAGGCTCTGGAGATTTTACGCAAGAAGAAAGGAGGAAAATATTGTGTACTTCAAGTAAGCTATTAATAATTGTTGGTCTGCTCTTCCTTGTCCAACGATGTGCATCTCGAGCTAACATGGCACGATCTTTTGATCAGATGGATCCCAGCTTTCAGCCGGAACTCCTAGAACGCAGGCAAGTCTACGGGATCACCCTGGAGCAACGGCGGAATGATACCAAGATTACCCCTGAACTATTCAAGGATATTGTCACTGAAGCCAAAGAACTACCCCCTTCAGCAATCACCGACCTGATTGTTGCCACTCTTTCATTGAAATACACACAGTCCAACTCTGTAGCCTATGCCTTCCGAGGGGGCATCATCGGCCTTGGAGCTGGGCAGCAATCACGGATTCATTGTACTCGTCTAGCCGGAATGAAGGCTGATTTATGGTGGCTTAGACACCATCCCAAGGTCCTTGAAATGAAGTTTAATTCTACCATCAAGCGAGCGGACAAAGCAAACGCGATTGATCTTTATCTGACCGAAGCTGTTTGGGATGATGATGAGGAAGATGGATTGAGTACCGAGCGCCAAGAATGGGAAGCGATGTTCGAAGAAGTACCGACTCGATTGACTAGTTCGGAACGCAAGGAGTGGATGAAGAAATTGAGTGGAGTCGCCTTGGGCAGTGATGCGTTCTTCCCATTCACAGATAACGTTCGAAGGGCCGCCAAGAGTGGTGTAAAATACATCGCCGCCCCTGGTGGTAGCGTGATGGACCAAGCGGTTTTCAAAGCTGCTGATGAAGCTAACATGGTTTATTGCAAAACGGCCCTCAGGTTATTTCATCATTGAAGCAATCTTCTTCCTTTTCGATCTCTCTCCATGTATCTATATCCGTCTCTCAATTCAACGCTCATACGCATCCAGCACGTCTTGATCTACAAACCGTTGTCCTTAAGTTTACAGCTGGACCAAATATCGCAAATTGGAATAGAGCTCTGACTTAGTACTCAGCACGCTCGTAGTCCTCGATAGACGAAGTATAACAATATTGCATCAGTTCACTCAAAGTTTTAGCAGTAACATTTTGTTGATGCCCGATATTGAGATTAAACAGAACCCTTGGTCACTGCTGGTGGCAAACCATACCATCATGATTGCCAAGCCTAAGGCAAGGTTGCCAGCTGTGCTTCCTGGCGTTGACAGATGGTTCCGCGTTTTTGCGCGGTGTCAGTCTACTTGAGCGATGTGACATGACTGTCCTATCGATTGCACAGTAATCCAAGCGATGCCGCCATACTAAGGCATTGACAGCTGAGTTTGAGCTCCCATTCCACAGCACCTTCCCCCCCCCCCCCCCCCCCCCCCCCTTGTCAAGCGGGCACAACTAAAGTTTTCGAAGGTTAACCCAGCTTCGGATAGATGTCATTCCTTCTTTGGCTAGTCAGAGGCATCGATTTTCTCAGCGAGTCTACTGCAATGAGATCAATATCTGCCATTGCAAAGCTGGTGCCCCACTCTTCATCCTCTTCTGCCGAAGGTGGTGGCAGAGGTGGTAGTGAATCTGGCACTTGAGCTAGGATCGTGCCCCATGGATCAATTATCATCGAATGCCCCCACGATTGACGAAGAGGTTCATCAATATGGGTTCCAACTTGCGCCGCCGCGATTACGAAACACTGGAGGAGGTACTAGATTAGCTAGTCATTCAAAGCTTTTGGACTTTATTCTTTGAGGTATTTGAAATCAATCTTAACCTGGGTTTCTATCGCCCTTGCACGTAGTAAGGCCTCCCAATGTGACCCACCAGTTCTGATAGTAAATGCAGACTTGTGTTTTTTAACAGAAATGAAGACATAAGCATATATGACTCAAGTAAAAACTTGCTTTTCTTTGAATGAGGTGAACATTCAAGACAAGACTAAAGAGTCTCGGCATCAAAGGCAAACATGACAGCCTAGAATAGAACGAACCGGATAAAGTAGCACATTTGCCCCTCGTTGGCGATGGATCAAAGAGAGTTCTGCAAACCTAAGATTTTCCGATTTCCGAATGGGATCAAGCCGTGATTCATTGTATTTTGCTTCTTTTTAGATAAAAATATTTCACGTGGTAAGATGTGCTTTCATTTTTCCATTTTTTTAACAAAAAGGACTAAGTTACCAGTAACATGGACTCTTGACGGACTAACCTTAAGTCATAACAGATCATCTGACCCACTTTGGAACGACCCATCCATACAAGAGAGGAGATTTCCTCATTTTAGTCATCTTGAACCTTAGGTCGGATGGAAGCCAAAACTTGGCGTTATCTTACCTTGCCCGATGGGAGTCGGAAACGGTGGTGGGATATTTTTTCCTGGTATGATATACTTGGACTCGTTGGCTGAGGTATTACTTTCAAGATCCTAATCAAAAGTATCTCAAAGTATGTCAACATCAATTGACGGAAACGCGATCGGGATGTGAAGAATGAAAGAAAACAACCAGACGTTCCAATCAGACTAACTATATCGAAGAGATGTAGCTTTCGATACGTCTGTTCAATCCGGCCCTGGTTTGAAATGATCAAGCTAGTGTTATAGCACTTCGTTGTGTCTTCCGTACTCTTAATTAATCGAAACGGTAGTTAAGTTTAGCCCTAGTGGTAGAGAGGAGGAAATTGAACTCTAGAATGATGGTATAGGCACCTTTTCATGCACCCCAACTGAAACCCAACAGTTATTTTCCTGGGCCGAAGTTTGGATACCTTTGATAAACTGGCTGTCTTTCAAGGATGAAGCAAGAGATGAAGAAGCGGATGGACGAGCGATAAAATCTGAGGCTTCAGGTAATAAGACCATCTGTGAAAAGACCAAATCGTCCATGCGATTTGATGAAACCGGAAAATTGAGAAGAAAGTATGAATGCCGATGAGTTGCTGCCAGTCAAACTTGATGCCGTTTTCTCACTCACTTTGGCCCCACCCTTGGCAGATCTTGTTATAATCGACTGGCATCTAATGAGGTTATCTAAGATGTTTCCTCGACTGAACCAACCCATCAAATCGAGCCAAATAAAAATATTCAAGGAGGAAAACCGAATGGCTCGATCGCGAGTTGATAAGAAAGGGAATTTATCTTGCTCCTAGGGTGGCCCCCTCGATCTGAAGAAATCATCGGCCTAAATTTATTTCAAGGACATCTGCGTACCTGCAAAGTTGACCGACAGCACATAGGACCATATCTCAACTGTTCCAGCAAGCTACTGGATCTGAAGTCGTGGCGGTTCAGGAAGGCTGGATGCTATCACTATTTCGGGACGAAAGGATAGACGATAAGTGTTCAATTCGATCAATCGGAACTTGAGTTAGGTGTATTGTGAACAGATGAGGGAATGATATTTATTCCTGTGTTTCATACAAAACAATGGAAAAAACTTTTTGAACAAACGTACGATCCTTCTTAGTGTATAAAAATATCGTCTTGCTAAACTCACTCCCTACACCACCGGTACGTACCTGCACGATACCCGTTGTGCACCTGTCCATCGACGATTCCCCCCATGACCCTCGCTCGACATGTGGTGGAAACCCGATCCACCGACCGACCGGTGGTCACCCACGCATCGTTTAATCTCAAAGCCCTCCCCGGGCGATCTCGACCATTTCCCCCTCGCGCGATGAATGAGGTTGACCGACGAGCTCCTGACAACCATGTTGTGACCTACAGTGGCTGGAGAGAAGTTAATGTGAGACTGAGTGAACTAAATCGGTCATTTTATTACCATTTGCATGTTTCAAACTAAATTTTTGACTATGAATTGAGCATGTAGTGACTTTAATCCATGTGGTTGGATATTTTAGCATCTGTTTTTTTTATTTATTTATACATAATAGCCATGGATGAGTTGAAAAAAATTAACTGGAAATTTAAAAAAAAAAAAAAAAAATCTCAGAAAGGAAAAAATACTCAGCAAACATGTTGGACAAAAAAGAAGTTTGCATCAATATTCTTCCTGCTTGAATAAAATGGGAAGGATGATCAAACAAACAGTTTTCATGAAGAAAATGATGATATTGAATGATTCTACAAATGATTATGACTGAATTTGATTGATTCTTATTTTTCTTTGCCTTGGCAGAATGGTGACAAGATTGGGGAGATGGGCATTTTGAAATTCATGAAAAGGAATTACACATGACTTTTCAAGCTCCCTCCAATTATAGTTGTTGATGCTTAAGGATTCTTCTCTTTGTGAGATTTCAGGTGCCCTTGGGCTGGGTAAGGTCTTGTAAACATGAAGTTTGTCTGCAATGAAGCCACTTAACTGGATCCAGAACCAATTCAAAGAAGTGTAAATATTCATGTCTTATGGTTTTCAATAATGTTAATTTCTCAAATAGACCAACTTCTAGAAAGAAATCATATTTCTACAATCAAGTGAAAAATCAGGACCAAATTTGAATATTAGGGTGTATCAGAGTTAACCAAACCTGCCATTTTTTAATGGTGGGTTTAAATCCAAATCCGCTATTAAAAATAAAAAAACCCACTTATTTCACATTAGACATGTCAGAGTTACCTGAAAATAAATGGGCTTTTTCAGATAAAGTATTTAAAGGCTTTCATTGCCTCAACCACACATCAGTCCATGTCATACACCCCTGGTTTCAGCCTCACCTCCTTCTACCTCCAACCCCATTGGAAAAATTTGATTCATTGCTCTCATCTCTTTGCTATCCTCATTGCTTCATCTCTCATCTCCTTGTCACTTCATTACTCTTATCACATTATTGCTCTCATCACTTCATCACTCTCAACAATTTAACACTCTCATTACTTCCTAACTCTCATTGCTTCATCCCTCCATCCCTCTTACTCTTTTCAAACAGCCCCTCAGCAAACCTCCCCCCGCAAGTCCACTCAAAAATTCAATGCACCAAATCAAAAATACCCAAGGAACTCTACATCAAAGAATTCTCCCCCATCAGCTTTCAAAGGCTCAAGTCACCTCAAGAGAGCTGATCACATCATCCTGGTAAACTGGCTCAAATCTCTCTCCAACTATGAAACTTGCTTTGGATCCAACAATGAAACATGAGTTGGCCAACCTCCATCCTCCAAGTTTGATAGTTATCTCCTGATGGCCAATGAACTAAAGAATAAAACCAAAGGTACACTGGATCTTTCATCCAAAAAGATGAGGGAGCAATTCAAGAATTATTGAGCCAAGTACAAAAAGGCCCACTCAATGTCAATCTCCACTGGCTTTTGTATCACCAACTCCAATAAAGCCAAGGGAATCAACTTGGAGGTTGATAAGTTGGACTCCATTTGTCCTTTTTATATTTAAATGGATGAAATCTTTGGAAAGAAGGCCAACATCACCCCCTTAGCTGATTTTGATGCCAAACAATCTGATTCCATTGATACTTAGGAATTGGATGTAGATGCTCAGCCAAGCAACAATGACCCTGATGAAACCTTGGAGTGGCCCCAATCTGATTTGAAGGAGGATATTCCAGCTCAACCACCTCCAATCATGTCCACATTGGCATTGATCAACCCTACAAACCCTTGCTTAGACCCCTCACTTACATCTTTTGATTTTTCCATTCCTGGGGTTGAAGAACTGGATAACTTGGCCAATGGGGAGCCAGATATTCCGGTATTGCGATTGCAATCAACATCTGTTCAAGTAAGGAAGCAATTTATTGTATTTTCTGGATACTTCTGACTGGTTTTTAATGTAAAAAATCAGCCTCATCCTTTCCTGAATGGACAAACACTCAAGCCAATGGGGCTTCCAACATCACCTTCAAATAAGAATGACAATTTTCCCACACAAACGTCCTTGGCAAAGGGAAAGCAAAAGGCCTCCAATTCCATCAACATCAAACCCAATAGCCATCAAAAGAGGAAAAAAACTTCAAATTTTTTGAGTTTTGAAGATATCATCGAGAAGCAATATTCAAGTAAGTGCATTGATTGAATCTCCTTGATTTCAAAATCAAGCTAACTCCTAATCCCCTCCAAAAAAACAGTGAAATAACAAATTGAATCTGAAAAACTTCAATTTGAAAAGGAGAAGTGGTACCGTCAACTGGCTATTGATTTTTAAAAGCAGAAAGCCAAGAGTTTGGCTGATCAACAAAAATTTGATGCTGAGTGGAAATTGAAATAGGCAGGGCTAGAGTTTCAAAAAGATGAAAAGGAGAAGGATCAAGTGGAAGAGAAACTGGAAAATGAGAGGGAATGACTGGCCATGGAAAAAAAAAGATAGGTTATTGGTAGCCATGGCATGTATAGATAGCATTCCAAAAGTTGATGAAATAAAGCAGATTAATCAATTGCTGGGCTTGTAAATATATTTACCTTGATAAAAATTTCAAAAATAAAAACAAAACAAATTTTTTTTGATTAAAACATTTTTTGAGACTATTTCTAACTCCACCAATAAAGAAATATTTTTTATTTTTATTTCCTTTTTTTTTCTAGAGTATATTTTTTCACTTTTCAATTCCTTGCAGGTATTCTGAGTTGTTTTATTGATTTTGATATACATAGCCATCATTTTATGAGTGGCAGTCTTCACAGCAGGAAAAGTAAAGCGCTTGAACTTATTTTCTGCCCAAATCATTTTAAAAACACTTTTTTCTTTGAAATAAATACCAAACCCAAAGCAGGAAAAGCAAATTGGCCATCAGATACTTGATATTTGTCCTTGTTTTTGATAATTTTTCCATTCAATTTTTTGGTAGGAATCACCAGTACAAAGTAATAGGAAAAGATTTAACCTTTGTAAATATGAGGAGAGTTGTAGAAGGAATTGGGAGTGAAGGTGATGTGGGGGGCACAGTCAAAAGGAGTGAGGTGGGATAAAAATTCCAATGAAGAGAAGGAGGGGATATTATTTTCTATCATTGTTTCATTGTTGGATTCAAATGCAAGTCTGCCTAATTTTTGAAACATTTGGCCTAAGATTTGAGAGACCTTGTTAGACCTAATTTTGAAAAAATAAAAGTCTTGAGGGGAATATTTGACAGCAGCTTTCTTCAAGTATTTTTCAAATAGGTAAGAATTTTGCATTGATTTTTTCCATCCAATATCCCACGTTTTCCCACCCCAAGATCTTGAGGGACCAAAAGTGTTGAATTTTTTTTTGGATTGGTGAAGGAAAGTTGTGACTGAGTTGATTTCCTTCTTCTCTTTCTCAGAGAGTTTATGAAAAGGGAAAAATTTGATTATTGCAACCATACCCTCACAATCAGATTGATCTTGAACATACACTTTTCCAGAGCTGAAGAAATGGAAATGTTTGATCTTCTGTTTGGCCTGTTCAAACTCTTCAGGGGAGGTTTTTTGACTTTTATTAAAAATGGAAGGATACAGATCCAAAGGACACAATTTTTGAAAAGACCACAAAAAATTTTTGTTAATCCCTTCCTTGGCTACTTCCAATGAGATTTCAGAATCCCTCATTTGAGCCCTCCTCTGCTGGCAAGCCCTTTTCTCCCCACCTCTCTGTATTTTTTTCAAACCATCTCCTTCCATCTTGTTCCCTCCCAACCGTATGCTTTGATTGGGGTGAGGATCATGATGGGATTCAATTTTTTGTGTAACATGTTGAGTTGGGCAATGTTAAATTTTCAACCTTGTGACCCCTGTTAACTAACTAAAAGTGGCTGAGTGGCACAATTTGAAACCTATTTTGGGTTGCAAACAGCCATTTGCGGCCCATTTGCAACTCAGGTGGGTTTCAAATGTCAAAAAAAAACAAAAAACAAAAAACAATTTTCATATTTTTATTTTTAATTTAATTAATTAATTTATTATATATATATATACATATATATTATTTAATTTTTTTACTCTATTTAGTTATATTTTTTTATATATTTATATTTTTGATTGAATTAATTAATTTATTATTCATTTATTTCATTTTATTTATTCATATTTTATTTATTTTTATTTTTTTATTTTAATAGATTAATTCATTTTTTATTTCATTTTTTATTTTTTTTTAACATCAAACAAAGAAATAGTAGATAAAAAAAAAGTAAATATATATATAAGTATATATAAAGGGCCCATATATAAATTAAAAAAGGGTTGCAAACAACTGTTTGCAAATCAAATGGGTTGAAAAAAATAATTCACAACTCAGATGGGTTGCAAATGGCATTTTGCGCCTGTTTGCAACCACAGGGTCAAGAATTTAACATTTCCCTTTTGAGTTTGCTGGGAGAAGAACAGGCAGTCAAGAAAGGGTGGATGGGGAAATAAAAATGGGTTTAATAGTGGGTTGCATTGCATGGAATAAAAAAAAACCATCATCAGTAATGTTAAAATCAAGGACAATGATCAACAAACATAGAAAAAAAAAGAACCTGGTCAAGTTTACTGCCAAAAAAAAAAAAAAAGGGGGGTCAGTACCATTTTCTAACTATCAGGGAGAAGGAGTAGGAGGAGGAGGAGGAGGGGAAGGGAGGAGGGGGCTGCGGTGTGATTTGCAATTGATTGAGCAATTGATTTTCTCAATCAATTCAGGAGGAGGAGATGAAGAGGGGAAACAATCAAGTAAATTAATTTCTCAATCACTCTGGTTTTTGGGCAATCTGTATCCAATTGAAAAATATGAATCATAACAAAAACCCAGAAGGCCAGCATGGAGGGATATGAACTTATTTTTGTTTTCAAAAAAATGTTGTAGTGCCACAGAGTATCTATAAAAAAAGATAAAACATATTTGGTCAGTGTGTTATCAAAGGTGTTATCAAAGGCTTTGGAAAAGAAATTAATCAATTGCCTTTTTTTCCAATCAAAATAGTGGTTGCCATCTAGCTTGGTTTTTTGACTCAAGGGGATAGTGGTTCAATCAACAAAACCAATGCAACCGGGAAATCTTTCAGTCTCCATTACTTGAGATATCTACTTGCATTCTTCTTTGTTTGGCCAAGAAATGACTGAGAAATGGAAAGATAAGATAGCAATTATTACTCTTTTGGTGAACAATTCAATGGTTCCATAACCAACTGAGAATAGATTTTCTAATTGATGAATGGCTGCTCCATTTCCATTTGATACCAATTTACAAAGAGCAATGGCCAGTTGGATAACTGGATTGCATTGAGGATTCCAAGAATTTTTCTGGAAGAAGTTGTGTTCTTCAATCATCTCCAAAAGTTTCATGAATGAAGGCAATAAAGTTTGGAACAGTTTCTGGAAGCTTAAGTTGGGGAGGAGATCAAGCTCTTGCCTTTTATACATAGTTTTGTGGAGAGTTTGTCTTCTTGGAACCATGTATTGCTTTTCTAATAGAAAATTAAAAGCTAACCAAGTTGATTCCAAATCAGATTCTGAATCACAGTAAAATAATAAAAAAAGTTCAGTCGGATTTTTTGTGTTTTCAACTTGCTGCTGGGAAGTTTGATTGGACATGTTGAGAATGATGGTGATGTCATTTGGGGTAATGAGATGATGATGGGATGAGTGTGATGTGATGGAGATGCAAAGCAATCAAGATGAGATTTGTGTGATGCAATGGAGATGGGATGGGAATGGATTTTCTGAGGTGGAGGTGTGGATGGGTGTTTTGCATGTAATGGATGGTGGATGGATGATGGTGCATAAATGGTGCATAAATGGTGCATAAATGGTGGATTTCATTTTTGAAATCCCCCATTTCAATGAAACACACCAGTTAGGTGGTTTGTGAATTTCAGAAACCTGCCATTGAAAATGGCTGGCTTGCCAACTCTGATATAACCTATCAAAAATGGCAGGTTTCTAATGGTGGGTTTTCTAACTCTGATACAACCTATCAAGATGTTTCAGGCTAATTTCATCCATTCTCATTTTTTTTTAAAAAAAATATATATAATAAAAAATAAAAGGGCAATGTTAAATTTGCAACCTTGCAACCCCCATTCAGTATCTAAAAGGGATGGTGTGGCGCAATTTGCAACCCAAAATGGGTTGTGAATGGAAAAAAAAATAAACAAAAAAAAATAAAAATTTGCAGAATATATTTAGGTAATTATTTTTTTCACAGGTGCTACCCTTAAACTCATGGGGGTACTACGTCCCCGCAACGTCCAGTATACACAGACAAATCCTTTTTTATGGGGGCATTTCAAGAACTTTGTTTTTTGAAATTCTAACACAGCAGGCCTGTAGATAGTTGTCTTAAACCCTTATGGCTAATTTTCTATAATTTTGGGACCAGTTAAACCCCTTCAAAAATCCAGTCAAAAAATTAATAAAACCCAAAAAAAAAACTCATTTTTGGAGCTATTCCTTTGGCTTTTGGCTGGAGTTTTTTTGGAACTTGGAACTCTCACATTATGTATCATTCAGCTGAGGGGCTTTAAAATATTTTTTTTGAGATTTTTTGGATGTATCCTTGGCCTTGAAAAATTGGATCCAATGTAAAAACACTTCAAAATAACATATTTTTTTCAAGATCTTCTTTGCACTTCCTGAATCAATGTTTCTCTCAATTTTTTTTTGAAAAAACTTAAGATTAACATCAAAAAATTGAATTAAAAATTTGGCTGAGCTTTAATTATAGGTTTTACCCCACCAAATATTCATCACAATGAAAATAATTGAAAATAAAAGGGGTTGTCTTTCCTTATTTCTGCATTCTTTGTTGTGTTTACATATGAGAATTTGAAGTATTTGACCTTCAAAGTCTGAAACAGGCCTTTCAAGGTTTTCAAATATATTTTTTTGCTTAATTTTTGAAGCACTATTTGTGCCCTAAAAAACAAATCCAAAGAGGAGGGCAACAAACCCCCCTCTGGGCTGGGGTCCCCTTTTTTTGAGCCCTCCATGCATAAAACCCTAACCATTCCTATTCAATATGAGTTTAAAATTTTTACAGGCCATTTTGGAGAAATCCCATCCTCCCATCATCCATAAAAGACACCTCCTCCACCCACCCACCCCCACCCATCACCCCTCATCACCACACCACACCAGACCACACCACACCAGGAAATACCACTCCACTCCCCCCATTACCACACCACACCACACCATACCACTCCACACAACAAAACACAACACAACACAACACAACACAACACAAAACAACACAACACAACACAACACAACACAACACAACACAACACAACACAACACAACACAACACAACACAACACAACACAACACAACACAACACAACACAACACAACACAACACAACACAACACAACACAACACAACACAACACAACACAACACAACACAACACAACACAATCCAAACCTACCACTACCAAATCAAACCTCCTGAACCAAAAACTCTTCTCACTCCATTTCTACTAAAAATCTTTCTGAATCATCAACTCAAATCTCAAGTTCCTTTACAAACAAAACATCCCTTTTCAAAATGTCTCAACAAAACATCCAACCACTTTTCAGAACTGTCTCACCTGGCCCATCCTCCTCCACCTCATCTAATAAAACTAGTGTTTCTACTCCTCTGTCCTTTTCCTCATCTAATCAATCTAATGATACCACTCCTCTTGCCCCTCCTCCTGAACTATCATATAATCAAAAGGAGGAGTTAGTTCATGCTGCACAATCATGGGCAAAGTCCCATGGATATTCCATTTCTACTAGAGTATCAAACTTGAAGGAACATACCTACACATATCAATGTGATAAATCCGGAGAATATAAACCCAGTAAAGATCCCAAAAAATTGCAAAAAACAAGAAAGACAGATTGCCCTTTTAGATTATCTGGAAATTGCTCCAAAATATTAGGTCTCTGGCAGGTTAAATTTATATGTCCAGACCACAACCATGACCCCTCAGATGATCCTTCTACTCATTCAATCTATAGAAGAATTAATGGCAAACAAAAGGAGACTGTGGAAAACTTAACCAAGGCTGGAGTTCCCCAATTAAAAATTTTAAATTCTCTGATAAAAAAATCCTCAACTCCAGTTCATACAAACCTCAGTACTATTTATAATAAAAGATATCAGATCCAAAACAATTATCTTGATGGAAAAACCCCAATTGAAGCTTTAATACTGGAGCTCCAAAATTCTTCTTTTTTGTACAGAATCAACAATATGGATGGAAATATCACTTCTTTATTCATTTAACATTCTGATTCCATGAAAATTCTAAAAAAATTTCCTACTCTTCTCATGATGGACTGCACATATATAAAAAAAAAATTTGGGATGCCTCTTCTTCATATTTTTTGGGGTAAACAATTCTTCAATAAATTTCTCAGTTGATTCTGTTTTTTATCCCAAGAAAAAAAAGATAACTATGAATGGGCCCCCAATCAACTTCAGGAAATATTAGAACATAAAGAAACCAGGGTTATTCTGACAGATAAAGAAAAAGCTTCAATTAGTTCCATAGAAAACGTTTTTCCATCTTCTCATCACCTTCTCTTTCTCTGGCATATTTTCAAAAATATTCAAACCCACTGCAGGAAGAATTCCAAGTCTGAAGATGAATGGAAGCTCTTTCAGAAACAGTGGCACCCATTGGTCAACTCCAAATCTGAAGCTATTCATCAGGAACATTTCACAAAACTTTAACTAGTCTGGAATTCTCCCACATCAGACTACCTCCTTGAAAACTGGGCCCCACTCAAAATAAAAATTGTCTCTTACTTGGCCAACAAATACTTTCATTTAGGAAATAAAAGTAAATCAAGAATAGAAGGCCTTCATGCCTTCATTCTTACATCAAATGCTTCATCAATTCCTCCACTGGCTCCTTTTCCAATGTTGTTGATAAGATATATATTTATATTACCATCCAAATTCATGAAAGAGCTATTGAAGCCTCCCAGAAAGGTTTCAAGCAGCTCATTGGTTTTCCTCACTGTGTGGAGCATCTTTCTGGAAAGATCAGCCATTATGCCCTCAACACCATTCACTCATTCAATCAAGTCTCTGATTCTTCAACCACTTGCATCAACTGTGATTACTCTTCTTATATGGGTATACCATGTGTTCATAAAGTAAAATCAGCTATCTTCCAGGGTTAACTTTTCCAAATTGAGGATTTACATCCTCAATGGCATGTCAAACCCCCCTTTTCAGTAAGTTTTTTTTCTTTATACAAGTTCAAATGAATAATATTCTGATTAATTTCTAAATTTCTTTCTGCAGTTAACTGCCAGCCCAGACTCAACTGAAGAATCACCCAGCCTTGAACAGCCCTCAAGATCAACCAATGAACATAGATATCTTAATGAATTGTTTGAAGAATTCCAAAAATTGCCACCTGGAGAACAAAATGATTATCTGGGTGAAACATAGAAGCTTTACACTTGAAAGCATCAAATTGTTCTGATTCAAGAGCCCCATTCTACTCAAAGATCCAAAATAAGAGGAAGACCCAAAGAAACAGAAAATAATTTCAAGAAGATCTCTCAATACTCAAGTAAAAGGGATACATCTGGCTTTGAATATTTAGAAGCAACAAATAGGAGAGGAAGACCAAGGAGGAAATTTTCAGCAAATTCAGTGGTCAGTAATTAATCACTCTTTGAGAAATAAAAAAATATAACTCATTTTTTTTATGTAATCATTCAGGTTTTGAGAAAGGGAATGGCAAAAAATAATAAATGGAAGGGAAAGAAGAAGGAGGAATCAGATGAAGAGGTAAATTTATATTTATACATAATCATCTCAATATCAACTGAATATTTATTTTTTCAACATAGCATGATTTTGTGACAAAAGCAGATACTTCAGAAGATGAGGATCTCCAAGATTTGTATTTTATTAATATGGTGAGATTACATTTGCTTTTTGTATTGATTGAATTTTCATTAATTTCCCCCTTTAATCTTTTTTTAGAGGCTTGGAAATGTTTTCACTAAGAGGGCTCCTTCCCCTGATTCCAATCCTGGGACTAGAATCAAGAGAAAAAAGCATGAAAGTCAAGATGATGAAGCCCCTTACCATCCACCTGGAAAGCATGTTTTTTCTCAAAAAGCAACAAAAATAAGTGAGAAAGTGAATGAATTTGACAATACCTGATTTTTTTCAGTTTTTCTGATTTTTTTTGGAATTTTTTATAGGCTTCCTGAAGATTATCATATTCTTCTTATGGAATCTTTGAGAAAGTTTCCATGGAACAAGTGAGTCAAATTTTTCCTACATATTTCATTATAGAATCAATTCTGATTGTTTCTTTTAGTTCCAATACAAAGACTTCATTGCCCAAGAAACAGCTATTGCCCATATATCCCACTGTCAAGATGTTCTGGGAGATGGTAACTGTGGTTTCAGAGCAGCAGCTGTTGGTTTGGGATGGAAATCTGAAGACTGGATTTAAATCAGGAAAAAAATGATCAAAGAGCTGGAAAGCAACCCACTCTTCCAAGATTCAAAGTTAATGCATGAAATCTGGGGTGAAACCTTTCAAGAGGCAAGGAGGAAAATCAACCACCTCTCTGGACCAGCTCCAATAAACACGTGGATGAAGTTCCCATGCCATGAATTTCTTCTTGCTGAAACTTATAAGTTTCCAGTGGTTCTGTTTTCTTCTTTCATGGATTGCATTTATCTTCCTCTGAATTCCCCTCTCACTCCAAATACCAAATAATCCCCTATTTTCTTCATTATTTTAAAAGATTTAAAACATATATTCTCCTTCAAGTTCAAGTCTGATCATTGGCCAGACCCCAAATTGGATCCACTGTGGAAAAGCTTTGTGAACAAGGATTCCAAACCTTGGATGACCATTATTCAGAAGAATTTGGAGCTTGGTGATGAGGTTTTGTTCCCAAGGAGGAAATCCAGCAGAAATATAAGAACCACAGTAGTTGAATAATATCAACCAAAATTGTTGCTATAATATTTTTAATAACATTTTGTATTTGTATTTATTAAAACAGAACAAAAATTAGAACCAAAAATGTGGACCACACCTTTCATTTTCAATTATTTTCATTATTCTGAATAATTTGTGGGGTAAGCCCTGCAATCAAAGCTCAGAAAAATTTTTCATTCAATTTTTGGATTTTAATCTTAAGTTTTGCCAAGAAAAACTTGAGAGAAACATTGATTCAAGAAGTGAAAAAAATCTTGAAAAGGATACACTATTTTGAAGTGTTTTTACCTTGGATCCAATTTTTGGAGGCCAAGGATACACCCAAAAAATCACAAAAAAAATATTTTCAAGCTCTTCAGCTGATTGATAAATATTTTGAGATTTCAAAGTGCCAAAAAGACTTAAGCCAAAAGCCAAAGGAATAGCTCCAAAAATGAGTTTTTTTTTTCTTGGATTTTGTTAATTTTTTTACTGGATTTTTGAAGGGGTTTAAGTGGTCCCAAAATTATAAAAGATTAGCCATAAGGTTTTAAGACACCTATCTACAGGCCTTCTTTGTTATAATGTTAAAAAACAAAGTTCTTGAAACGCCTGTGTAAAAAAGGATTGGTCCGTGTATACTGGACGTTGTGGGGACATAGTACCCCCGTGATTTTAAGGGTAGAACCCATGAAAAAAATAATGCACTATATTTATTATATATATATATTTTTTGTTTGTATCTTTATTTTTGATTCAATTAATTAATTTTTGTTTTATATAAATTTTTAGGGTAATGTTAAATTCATGGCCCATTTAGCCGTGGAAACAACTCAAAATGAGCCGTGTGGCACGCCACAGGACCACGTTCAAGCCGTGTCCATGTCCCCACGTCTCAAAGAACTGCGCAGCCCACACACCACAGTCTGGTCTTGTGTGGAATCCCACACGCCACTGGACTGTGGTGAGCCAAAAAAAAAAAAAAAAAAAAAAAAAAAAAAAAAAAAAAGGAATGAAGGGGTACTAACATTGGTTTTTTTATATCAGTGTCTCACCAACAAATTGGTAGGGAAAAAAATAATGGTAATTAATAGCTCCAAAATATTAAGAATAATAATTGAAAATTGATTTTTCCAGAGGATCAGGATGATCAAAAAACTGGAGAATATTAGAGTTGCACTTGTTTTAATCAATTTTAGAACCATAAAAATTAGTTCAAATACAATTAAACCTTGAGAAAATTGGAAACAAAGCAGCTCAAAGTGCCTTGAATCTTAAAAAAATTAGAATTCTTGAAAAATATGAAAATCAGATTCTTAAAGAGCTTGAATATGCATTTATTTGTGGTTTCAAAAACTTCCAACCTACCTCTAAAAATGTCATCACCATCATACCAAGGAAATATAACTCAAGATTGATTTCAATTGGTTTTAATGGTTTGGAGAAACTCTCAATCTAAATATTTCTTTCATAAAATTGATTTATTTTTATCCTAACTCAACGCATTATAAATAGGCAAACATACTGATTTTCCAAATTGTTTTTTTCCTCCATAATTTTTTTTTATTTCTTGAGTTTTTTCATTTTTAGGATTTTATTTCTTTTCAAAAGAATTTACAATTTGATATATGGTCTATCAAGTGCGTTTGGGTGCCTTCTAAACTTACCTGTTTTTTGTGTAAAGCACAATTTGTGCCTGGTCAACCGGTTTTGGCGCCTTTGAAACAGCAAATTGGCTCGCGTTCAAGTGCAGTTGGCGCCTTTTCAACCTGGTTTTGAAACCAATCAAAGCTTGGCAAATTGGCCAATATTGAATTAAATTTTAACAACAAAATCTTATTTCAAACCTTTTCTTTTTCACTTTCATGTTTTTAATTTTCTTCACATGCAATATCCTATTTTTTGTTAAAATGCTACGTACATTATTTTTTTTTTAAAAAAAAAGAAACAGAGAAATACAAAATAAAGAGAATTGATGCAAAAATATTCAGGGATCTGCCAACACAGGGCCCATAATAGGCTGCATTCAAAGACAGAATCTATAGTATTTTTTAACCTGAGAGAAGAAATTTTGACTTTTTTCTTCATTTATTACCTCTTGGATGCCAGTCTTGACTTGCTCAACAAGCTCAGCTCAAGTTTTGGGCTCTTTTCCTCTAACATACAATTTTATTGAATGAAATGAATATTTGATGGGGTTTAGAAAAGGGGAATAGGGGGGTAAAAATTCAATTGAGATTGATTTTGAATTTCTAAAATCCGCTCTAAACTCATAAAATTGTTCCCCACGGTGGATTGGGGTGTTTCTATGATGATGATCAATTCTGGTGGTAATCTTGATGCAAGTGATGAAAGGAATAAGCAGAAATCATCACTGCATACCCCCTTTGACTTGGTACCATCTGCATTGAGGAGCTCTTAGTAAACAAAGCGTTCTTCTGAAAGGGCACCAATCAGTGTCACCTGCTTGACCTTTGGAAACAGACTGAGGACAGCAGGTGTACTGGATGAAAATGAAAAAAAATGTTAGTTCATTTGAAATCAAACAAAAACACTTGAATAAGAGTAAAAAGAGAAAAAAATATAGAACATACCTGAAGAGGAATAGCCACTGGACCTCCCTGAATGTAGGCCAAAACCAGATTCATCAATGTACAGAATCTTCCTTTCCAAGTCCATTCCACGTCAATTAACGTAATTTGCACGCTGCTCCAGAAGCTTGGGTTTATTCCATGAAGAAAGAATATTTGTCACTTGCTTCCAGGTTATGTTGATATCCTTGATTAATTTGCTGATTGCTTCTGTAGTAACTTGAACACTATGCTTGTTTTGAAGAAAGTCAACCATCTCCTTCAGGGTAGAGGTTGACTTTTAGTTGATGAACATGAGTAGATTGGTAACCATCTTGTTGGAAAACTTTGATGGTTGTTTCTTAATTATTTTGATGTTGTTGGGTTCCTCTTTGATTATCCTTTGAACTTTAAAACAAAATATATCAAAGGTTGATATGGCTTCTTTCTGTGTCATTCCCTTGGCCAGGACATTAAATTGTACAAATTCCCGTACCTTGGGCTTGATGATGGCCTTTGGTTTTCTTTCTTTATGTGTAAGTCTTTTATTTTGATAAGTCTGTGTTTCTCCTATTTTTTAATGTGCATTAAGAATCTGTTGATCTTGAAAATTTTGTTTGTTTAATTATTCAAGTTGTTTAGCAAGATCTCTTGCTTCAGCTTTTCTGGCTTTGATTTCAAGCGCCACAGGATTGATGATGTTTTATTTGTCATTCATCTGCATAAAGATGATGAAATATGAGTAACAATTCAAATAAATATGAGAGAATGAAGAGTGAAGAAAAGACTTACGTTGATTGACTTCTTAAGGTGAGTGGTAATGAGGGGGGTGCACCAAGCTTTGATGTGGGTCAAAAAAAGCTTGATTAGGCGTCAATATTTGAGCCACGCCCAACCTACCCTATTAAGCTCCCTGGGCGCCTATGCAACCCCTGATTGGCTCATGAAAATCAGGGCTTTGCCAGGCGCCCAGACGTGCTTGATAGCCCATATGTAAATGGTTCAGTTTTAGTTTAAGTAAACTAAAGATGCTTCAATATCAGTTCCCCTCAATAAAATTGACTCCATACCATTTTTTTAATTATTGAACAATTTCCAGGGGATCCCCCCCCTTAAAAAAGGCAGATTCAAGCTGTTTACGGGGGTACATGGCTCAAAATTGCCGTTTCCAAGGGGTAAATGGCTCCTATACAACCCCCTGGGGGTTTTGCATGTTTGGAAAGGCCCTTTGTATTCGTCTATGGACCCCCACAGCTCAAATGGGATGTGCAGGGCCCTAAACGACTACCACACAGTTGGGGCCGTGAATTTATCATCACCCATTTTTTATTTTATTTTTTATTTCATTTCATTTTGATTTATTTATTTATATTTTATTAATATTTATACCTTCAATTTAATTAATTAATTTATATTCAATTTGTTTTTTTATTTTTATTTTTTTATTAAAATCAAAGAAAGAAATGATAGATAAAAAAAGTAAATATATATATATGTATATAATATAACCGTTTGCAACTCAGATGGGTCAAAAACGGCATTTCACAGATGTTTGTGACCACAGGGTTGCAAATTTAAAATTGGCCAAAGTAAGAAATAAAAAATAAATAAAAAATAAAAATAGGGAATTAATTTTCTCACAGGTCAAATCCTTTATTTCATGGGTGCTTTGCGTCTGTGCAACATAAATCCCACATGGAAAAATAATTTATTTCACTGGTTTTCAAGAATTTATTTTTTTGTAAATTTGACGCTGCAGTCCTGTAGCAGGGTGTCTGAAACTCTTATAAAAAATATTTAGTAATTTTTGAAGCATTATAAAACCTTAAACATTCCATTCAAAAAATGAAACACAAAATATCATTGCATTTTTAGATCATTTTCTTTGACTTTTTAATCAATTTCGTTTGGTCATTTAAGCTTTGAGAAAGTTGAACAAAACTCATATAGAATTTTATAATTTTTTGGGGATTTTCTGGATGTAATATTACAACTTAAAGAAATCATTCAAAAAATAAGTAAAATAAATAAAAATAAAAAATAAAAAATAAAAAATCAAATTTCTCATTGTATTTTTGGATCCTGTCCTTAATCAATATTTTTTTGGGGGTGAATGAAGCTCCCAGAAATTTAATTAAAGATTAAAAGAGCCTTCTATCATTTATGTGGGCTTTTGTGGAAGTATTCTTACACCATAAAAATTTCATTCAAAAAATAAATAAATAAAATCAGTTTTCTCATTGCATTTTTTGATCCTTTTATTTGCCTTTTCAATTGATTTTTTTGGGGGATTCTTTGGATGTATTTCTGGCCTCAAAAAATTGAATCTAATTTCAAAAAAATTCATTTCTACCTCTTTTGTTCACATCTGGGGTCAAAGTTTCCTTCAATTTTCTTCTACAGGACTTTAGATAAGCATCCAAAGATGAAAAAAGATATTGTGACTGCTTTATTTTGTGGTTTGAAAAATCTGAAAATTAGTTAGGATAATCTTTAGATTCATTTTTGGATGCTTTTCTCAAGTTCTGTAAAAAAACGCGGAAACATTTGGTGCCAGATGTGTTTAGGAAAAAAAAAACTTTGAAATGGATGTGTTATTTGGAAGTTTTTTTATTTTGGATTCAATATTTGGGGGTAAAATACACATCCAAAAAATCTCAAAAATGAATTAAAAAACTCTTTGATTGTTTTTTGACTAATTTAGAGAATACTTACCAAAGAATCCCCCAAAAAAATCAATTGAAAAGGAAAACAAAAGGATCCAAACATGCAAAGAGATTATTTTTTTTTGATTTTTGGAATGAATTTGTTGAGTTTTTCCAATGCTTCCAAAATTACCAAAGATCTTGTATAAGGATTTTAGACACCCAGCTACAGTGCGGCAGCATCAAATTATCAAAAAATAAGTTCTTTAAAATCCGTGAAATAAAGGATGGCCAATGTTAAATTCGCAAACCTGTGGTCACAAACGGGCGAAAAACACCGTTCTGAACCCATCTGAGTTGCAAACCGTTATATTATATGTATATATGTAAAATATAAATATAAAAAAAATATAAATAATTAAAATAAAATAAATAAATGAATGAATAAGTAAAAAATAAAATAGTTAATTAAATTAAAATATAAATATAAATATATATATATATTGCCATTCACAACCCCAAATGGATTGCAAATTGTGCCACAAAATCCCTTTTTGGTAGTGAACAGGGGTTGAAAGGTTGAAAATTTAACATTTCCCATAAAGGATTTGTCTGTGTGGGATTTATGTTGCACAGATGTAAAAATCTAGGAAATAAAGGATTTTCCCCTTGAGAAAATTAATGCCCTAAAAATAAAAAAAATAGAAAACAGAAAAAAACAGAAACAAAAAAGGGTGTTACATTTTTCATGCCCCCAACCCTTGATTTTGCTTGTTTTTGACATTGCCACAACATCTTGCAATTTCCCCAATCCAGGAAATAATCCTTGATTTCATGCGGTTTGGCGGGGTGTTTTTTTCAAAAAAAAGGCGCCTAGAAAGGCATCTAAAACCTCTTTAAAAGGAAAAAGGAAGATAAGAATTTTTGGCCAATTTAAAGGCCTTCAAAATTGCACTCAAAAAATTGAAAAAAAAACTGCTTTATGTCTCAAATGTTTTCACATTTTTTAAAAAAGTTTGATTATTCTGGAAATTATGAAGAGAAAAAAAGTTTCCAAATTCAACAAGCAATTCAAATATATTTTATTTAGATTTTTATTACTTTGTTTTCCTACAAGTAAATGGGATTAGCATCAAAAATAAGACATTCTTTTCAATTTATTTTTCCTTATCTTTCCAAAGAATTTTCCAAATTTTTAGCTTGCAGTCTTTCAGTGGGCATTGAAAAGGGAAAAATAAAATTATGTGAGGATTTATTTTAGCTTTTTGTTTCCCAAATAAATTCATAATTAAAACTGCAAAAGTGGCATTCTCAATAATTAATATAGAAAAAAAATTGAAAAATTCAGCAAAAAAAAACAACAGATAATTCAATGAACATCAATTTGTACTACTTTTTTTCTTGGATGTGTAGAACTTTCAGGAGGAAACAACCTCTTTAAACCAATTTAAAAGTTATTATGAATCAAATCTTCCAATTTTTGTAATTCCTTTCTAGAAAAATCCTTCCAAAGGGAATCTAATTGGGGAGCTGGCCACATTTCAGAATTTTACTGGAACAAAACTATGTGCTTGAAATCTTCCTAAATAATTAGAAATATGGGAGAAGTTTGATAATTGGAAGTTGGAGGGGAATTGAGGGGCAAATAAGTTGATTGCATCAACTCAGAAAAAAGTACCACTGGCCTTTTTTATGTATCTGTTAGCAAGAAAACATGGCAAGGGAATTTCATCCAGTAAATTTGAGGGGCAGGTCCAGAAGTGTGGTTGAGATGTTTTCTTGCTTTGTCAAAATTTTCATCCCCTACTTGATCCATGAAATTTTCATCCTTGAAGAGAGAGTTTGATTCTATTTCCTTGATTGTTTACTGATTTCTTGAACTTTAATCTTCAGATTTATGGCCCAAAATAACTGCTACTGATCTAAACCCACAGTTCCAATCACCCATCACATCTTGAAAATGTGAAATTTGTGGTTTGGTTGTATTGGGGAAAATGAAAATTTTGTATGGATACTAAGGAAAAAAAGATCAGCCACCGCTTCAAAATTATCAGAATATGAAAGTGACAATTTTTTGAATTTCCAAAAAATCTCATCTTTCTTTTACAGAGGTTTTGGATGCCTGTCTAGGTGCCAGTTTTTTTTTTGAACACCCCGCCAAACAGAATGAAATCAAAGATTATCTCCTGGATTGGGGCAATTGGAAGATGTTGTGGAAATTTCAAAACCACACAAAATCAAGGTTTGGGGGTGTGAGAAATATAATTCCCCCACCCCCCCCCCCAAAAAAAAAAAAAAGAAAAAAAAAAAAAAAAAAAAACAGAAAAGGGTGTAAATTTAGAATTTTTTGTATCTAAATTCATAAATTTCTTTCTTAATTTATGAGCATTGCTTGTATTCCCTTTCAGGAAAAGGCACAATAAAATTCATTTCAAAAAGAAAAAAAATTTTGAAAGATGTATTTGAACTTAAATAAAGTTCTCGACATATTCCTAGATGGGAAAGTAATCACACCCAAAATTCTTCAATTCTGGTGGGGGTCAGGGTTACTGGGAACTACTGTAGCCCAGGATTTCAATTTCTATGGCTTTGATGCCTTCAAAACCGCATGGATTGACTAGTCTTCCAGCCTCAAAAAATTTGAAAAACCTGGCCCCTTGGAAGCCAAAGCACTACAAATTTGACTGTTATGATGCTGTCAAAAATACTTACCTCAAGATTTTTGACAGTATAAACTTTTGACAATGGCAAGGGTCCCTCTAAAGAATTGGAGCTTCAGTTTTAAAATCCTTGAAGCTGCTGCAAGGCAGGCTCAAATTTTTTTTGAGGCAAATTTGAATCTTCCATAAACTGAATTTTTTTAATGCTTTGAGTATGAGTTTTCTAATGCACTTGATTTATTCATTCTTGATTAATTTTTGAATTTATTTTCATTCTGCTTACTGAAAATCTATTTTTTTATGAATTGATGAAATTATGAAATTCTCATCAGATAGCAATAAATATAAAAAAAATAAAAATAAAATATAAAAAATTAACCAAGAAAAAAAAACAACCTAAACAAAAGATTGAAAAAAATGAATAATTAATTAATGGAAATAAAAAGCAAGGAAAAACTTTCAATAGTTTCTGTAGTCAATTATAATTAAAAAATGAAACAACATAAAAATAAGACAAAAAATGGTGGGAAAGGAAAAAGGGAAAAAAATACAGAGATAAAAAAAAGGGGGGGGAGGAAAAAGTTAAAAAAAGGAAAAGGGAAGAAATAAAGAAATAAAAAACAAAAAAATGTGGGGAACCAAAAAGGAAAAAAGCAAAAAGGCAAGAAAATGAAAAAAGGAAAAAAGGAAAAAAGGAAAAAAGGAAAAAAGGAAAAAAGGAAAAAAGGAAAAAAAGGAAAAAAGGAAAAAAGGAAAAAAGGAAAAAAAGGAAAAAAGGAAAAAAGGAAAAAAAAAAAAAAGGAAAAAAGGAAAAAAGGAAAAAAGGAAAAAAGGAAAAAAGGAAAAAAGGAAAAATTTTAAAAAAAGGAAAAATTCAAAAAAAGGAAAAATAGGGAAATCGGAAAAAGAAAGGAAAAAGGGGAAAAAAGGAAAAAAAAAAAAAATATCAAAATAAAAAATATGATAAAAATATAGCAGAAAAAAATGTTGATGAAAAAAGGAAATTGTGATTGATCCAAATTAATTTTGGATTATTTCACAGGGGGGTTAATTTTTTCAAATAATTGTGGAATTTTTCATGTTTATTTTTCCATTTTTGAATACTTGTCATAGATTCTGACCAAATTTTACCAATTGGTGTTTTTTATGTATAGTGATTCACAAAAAATACTTCATTCCTAAATATTTATGTAAATAAATTTGGTTTATAGAAAATATATCAAAAAAAGGTGGATTTTATGCTACAGGAAAATTAAATCAGAAGAGAATCCATTTACCTTGCCTTGGATATCCATCAAATTGGCTGATTGTAAACACAAGTAGGAAAAGGGACTCAATAGGGTGTATCAGAGTTAAAATTTTCAAAAAATTGAATTTCTGATTTGAGACTTATCCATTTTTTTTAAAAAAAATTTTTTTTTCAGTTAAAACCATTGATTCATTGTTTATTTTGACAAAAAAATATTTTTGAAAAAATTGATATTTTTCCTGAAATAAGTGATTTAAATTTTTCAAATGGGGCATCCTCATTCAATTAATTTTGGAGATATCTCTATCAAAATGATAAATTCCTTTTAGTGACTTATAAACTGCAAATGGAAAAATAAAATGGCTTATTTTTCTGCAACTCCAATTGTTATTTTGTGAAATTTTCCACATATTTGATCAGCAACTAAATGTAAAATAAAACTGAAATCTCTTTTGGGATCATGGATTTTTCAAAAATATTCTTTGGAAAAATTTGGAAGCCAAGCATCAAAATGAATCCCTCTAGGTCTTTTGGGTGAATTGGAACTGTTAAGCTTAGAAGAAGAAGTCTTGAGATTTAATTTCCTACAAAGACCAATGGACCAAGGCACCTTCTTGTGAGTTGAGACAGAAGCCGGTAGTAAGGAAAAGAAGGAAAGAAAAGAGAAGAAAAATAACAAAGAAACAAATGGAGGAAGAAGAATCTGTGGTTGTGCGGTTGTAACAAGGACAAGTTTAGTCAGAGTAAAAGGAGAGTTTGATTACAGAAACCTCACATCTGATCAAATTGATGGTTATGGATTCAAGCTTGAGGGAAATCAAAATTTTAGTGAGAGCGTTGAGATTGGTGGAGTTAAATTATGGGCAACTGAGCTTAACTGAGGAGGATATCAAGTCAAGAGTAAAAGTATAGTGAAGATGGATATGGGAAAGAGAGCGGCTTTGAGAACTTTTCAAGGAGAGGATAGTGGAATTGGAGAAAGAGAATGAGAATGAGTGATAGTTGAGGAGAGTTTGAAGGGGAATACAGCAAGGATGGGTAAGAGCTGAGGAGAGGTCTAAGGGGAAGACAATCCAGAGACCTCCACCAAGAGGAGGCAGCCATGGAACAGGAGCAGGAGTCTATGTTGAGGCTTCAGATTTGGGATTTACACACCGGGAGCCAAGTTGAAAAGTTGCTGAAGCAGCTTAGGAGGTTAGAAATCATGAAACACCCCAGTGATCAGATGTGAGGGCACATGATTGTGGATGTGAGGTGTGACAAGGATTTTTGGAGGGATGCTTTTGTGAGGGAGTCAGAAAGCATTTGATTGGAGGGGATGAGATGGGTGATTAGTGAGTGATTTTCTCTTTGCTCTCACAGCAATTTAATTTGAGTATCAAGATGTTTGAGCGCGCCGTGATGAGATTCCTGATTCACCAAATTTCTTAAGGCCTTTTTGGAAATGAATGAGCAGTAGGTGTAGTTTTGAGATAGGTTCATTTCAAAAAGAAGTTGCAAGAGCCAGATCTTTTCCTGTGTGGCTATAAAAAGGGCCTTGAGCTCACCCTCAGTGGAAGACAAAAAGACAGTGGTTTGAAGCTTGCTGTGCCAGGAGACTGCACAGCAGTATAGCAGAAAAAGATAAACAGTGTGGCTTCTTTGGGAATTGGGGTTGTTTCCACCTTCCAAGTAGCTGTAAACTTCTATTTCAAATTGGAAGGAGGGATTTTGGAGACAAAGGGAAAGTTCTTTGGAAGCATTGAGATAGCTCCAGGCGTTTTTGGATTTGACCCAGTGTTGAATACTGTTTTTTTTGTTGAACCTGGAGAGGTTGGAGACATTTTAAGAGAGGTCAGGTCTTTTTTGGCTGGCGATGAAGTTGAGAAAGCCTGTGGAGGATCAAAAATTAATTTTGAGATCAAGGAAATTTTTGTGTTAATTGTTGGATGCAGGGCTGAGTTTGATATTTGGGGTGAATGGAGTGCTGATTGGCTTGCAGTTTGTGAGTCCCAGTTAAATTAGTGTGGTGTTGATGTGATTGGATTGCATTAGTCCAAGGCCATCTTTGGTCTCCACTAGTTTATTGCCAAGAATTTTGCTGAGAGGTCCATCTTGTGAAATATTGAATTTGGTATTGAGACAATTTTGGAATTTGGTTGAGTTTCCAACAATCAGCAGTTCATTAATGTACACAAATACATACAGCTGTCTGGTGGTGCTTATGTAGATACAGGGGATGGCGCTAGAGGTTGTGAATCCATCTTCAATGAGCCAGTTCTTGAGGGTCTTGTACCAGCTCTTGGGTGCTTGTCTCAGTCCATAGAGCGCTTTGTTGATTTTGAGATAGGGAATAGGTGACTTGTAGCCTAAGGGTTTCTTGATGAAGCTTTCTTCTTCAAGCAGGGCATGGAGGAAGGCAGAATTTATGTTGATTTTCCATAAAGTGAGCTTGGGGAAGGGTGCGTAGATGAGGAGTACTTGAAGCGTGGTGATTGAACCCATGGGAGCGTAATTTTGACCGCAATCAAAGAATTAAACTTGCTTGAAGCCTTGAACACATAGTTGCAACTTGAATGAGATGCCGGTCTTGTTGGGGCCTTCTTTGATTTGGTAGACACAGAAAGTGGTTAGGGCGGTTTTGCTGTTGGGTAGTGAGTGACATCCTTCCCACACTTTCATGAGTTCAATGCCCTCTCATTTGGATTTCATGGAGTCAATCTAATTAAGCTTTTCTTCACAGTGGTTGCTTCATGGTAGCTATTGGGAACAGAGAAAGCCCTAAAACTGTACTGCTGGGGCTTCTGAAGAGTGGTTTAATCTTGTAGCCTGGGTTGTGAGGCAACCAAAAGTTGTTTGGCAACTTTGTTTTTTTCATCCAAGCAGGAGTTAGAAGTATCTGAGAGAAATTTGTACTGCAAAGAGGAAGAGGAATTAATGGGGGCAATTTTTTTGTGTGGAGTGTTTTGAGTGGGAATTGGGTTGGATGAATGTTACAGGAGATTATCATTGGAATTAGAGGAGGAGATGGGAGATGAGTTGGAGTTTAGGGTATGAATTAGAAGAGTATCATCAGTGAGGAGAAATTAAAAAGGGGATTCACAGTTAGAGGATTCATTGGGAAGAGAGAGGGAAATTGGAAGGTTTTCAAAGAATTTGACATGTTTGGAACAAAAAATATTCCTAGAGGCAGGGAAGTAGATTTGATAAGAGTTAATATCTAACTCAAATCAAGTGCGGATGGCTTCTAGGCCCTTTTTGTACAACTTTCCAGGA
This sequence comes from Puccinia polysora, assembly GCA_025617555.3. Classification (NCBI taxonomy): domain Eukaryota; kingdom Fungi; phylum Basidiomycota; class Pucciniomycetes; order Pucciniales; family Pucciniaceae; genus Puccinia; species Puccinia polysora. The sequence continues at coordinate 29,368,137 of CM062615.1, forward strand.
GAGGAGGCTTGATTTAGAACAATTTCCTTGGTGCCCAGGATGAAAATGAGATGGAGTTTTTGGCGGAGCTCTGGTCCAGATTTTTTAGGGAGATGATTTGTATTTGAGGGAAGGAAGAAGATTGAGGACCATGCACAAACTGGCCAGAATTTCATCCCAAAATGATGTAGGGATGTTCATGTTGATCATTGCAGTTTTGGCGGCTTCAAGAATGTTTCAATTTCCTCTTTTGGTCACCAGGTTATGTTGGGGAGTGTAGGGTTCAGATGTAGTATGCTTGATGCCGTTTTTGGCAAAGAAGCTTGAGAGTTTTTGGTTGATAAATTATCCACCATTGTTGGAGTGGAATATCTTCAGCATTTTCCCTTTCTGATTTGCGTGTAGTTTGAAAAATTTGATTATTTTGTTGGGCACGTCAAACTTGAGTTGAATTGGCAAGGACATTTTGAATTTTGACCAGTTGTCTGTGAGTAGAAGAAAGTAGAAACATCCAGAGAGGGAAGGAGGATTGACAGGAACACATAAATCTGCATGAATCTTCTCAAACAAATTTTGGCTTGGAGGTAGGTGGCTCAGGAAGGGTTGGCAATGTATCTTTCCCTTTGCACAGGAAACACAGTCAACCTTTTCCCACTTGAGATTGGGAAATTCTTTGGAAAGAAGGCAGGTTATTTAAAGATGGGGATGGCAGAAACTTTTGTGAATGGTGGATAAAGAAATAAAGGAGAAGGAGATGGCTGGAAGGTTGAAAAATTTGTTGATAGAGAAAAGGTTATCCTCGATGACGCCAGACATAATTTGTTTGCCATTGAAAAGGATGGAAAATTGATTAGGGGTTAGAAGAATCAGTGAGCAGCCTTTTTGGATGAGCTGGCCTACAGACACTAAGTTTATGGCCAGGTTGGGGATGTAAAGGGAGTTCTGGAGATAGAGAGAAGCTGAGGTTGTTTTCAAGAGTGCTTTTCCCTTACCAAGAGAGGAGATAGGTGCCTTGGGGTTTCCTGTTTGTATTTCTGTTCCATTGGGCTGAATATGAGGAAAGAAATTGGGATTTTTGAACATACAGTTTGATGCTCTGGAGTTGATTAGCACTCAGTGACAATTGAGGATAGGCAATGGAACCATAGCAAACATGTAGGTCAGGTGGGCAGACAGTGTTTTTGGAGGTTTAGCAGAAGCTTCAGGCAAGGGTGCAGAGTAATTGCGTTGTAGGTGCGGATAAATCCACCAACATTTAATTCTGTCATGATTTTCCTGAGGGTTATGCCAGGTTGATCTGCGCTTGATGGATTTGTTCTTGGTTACCAGCGCTGAGGCGTAAGATCCCACTAAAACCTTGTTTTTGATCTGATTAAGGTGTTGTAAAACAAAATTGTCATCAATTTTGGCTTCTCCTGGTGATTGAGTAATGGTTTTTTTGAGGTGCTTGAGCTGAGGGGGAAACTTGTATAGCAGAAGATAGGTCACTATGTTGTTGTCCATCTTGATCCCAATCTCTGAAATTTGAAGTAGGCATTATCTGGCATTGGTGATAAATTTATTGACTCTCTTGGGGTCAAATTGGAGGTTGAGGAAGTTGAAGAACACCCTTGAGCAATTTTCAGTTTGAGAGGAGGCATATTACTTGTTGATTTACTTCCACAATTTGATTCCGTTTTTTAGGAGGTGATCCTTGATGCAGTTGATATAGGTTTGGTTATCCAATTTGGCAATAATTTACCCAAAAATTTTGAGATTGGTCTCCAGGGGACATTTTTTGGGTTCCACAGAATTCAGAAAGTGAGAAATTTCTTTCAGAGAGAGGATCATGATGATTTTGGAGCGCCAAAAAAAGAATTTGGAATATGAGATAGTGGGAATGAAGTCTGTCAAAGTCTTGAGGAGAGGTTGCAAGTAATCCATTGGTCTTTGGCTGTTCTTTGGGAAAGTTTGGCTGGCAGGGGCTTTGGATTTTAGCCATGTTAAGCTTAGAAGAAAAAGTCTTGAGATTTAACTGCCTAAAAAGACCAATTGACCAAGGCACCTTCTTGTGAGTTGAGATGGAAGCCAGTAGTAAGTAAAAGGAGGAAAGAAAAGACAAGAAAAATAACAAAGAAACAAATGGAGGAAGAAGAATATGTGTTTGTACGGTCATAACAAGGACAAGTTTAGTGAGAGTAAAAGGAGAGTTTGACAACAGAAAACTCACATCTGATCAAATGGAAGGTTATGGATTTGAGCTTGAGGGAAATCAAAATTTGAGTGAGATCGTTGAGATTGGTGGAGTTGAATGATGGACAGCTGAGCTTAATTGAGGAGGATATTGAGTCAAGAGGAAAAGTGTAGTGAAGATGGATACGGGCAAGAGAGCGGTTTTGAGCAGTTATCAAGGAGAGGATAGAGGAATTGGAGAATGAGAATGAGTGAGAGTTGAGGAGAGGTTGAAGGGGAAGACAGCAAGGATGGGACAGAGCTGAGGAGAGGTCAAAGGGGCAGAAAATCCAGAGATCTCCACCAAGAGGAGGCGGCCGGGGAACAGGAGCAGGAGTCTAGGTTGAGGCTTCAGATTTGGGATTTCCAAACCAGGAGCCAAGTTTAAAAGTTGTGGCAGCGGCTTAGGAGATGGGAAATCATGACAGGAGACAGGAACTAGATTTGAGTAATTTCTCTTAATATTTTTGGCTTGTGTGTCTCCTTGTAGTCATATTGAATTTTCCTGGAAGTGGAGCCCCAAGCAAGATTTTAAAGTATTCCATCCTCTATAAATATATTGATTTATTTGTTGCTTCAAAATATACCTAATTGTTTTTCCCTACAGAATTGTTTTGGGCTTTCAATCCATCCAAGTTACTTTATTTTCAGCTTCTCAAATTTCACAAAAGTCATTCTTGTTGGCTTCCAGTACTTCTTTTGTGGATTGATGCTGATAAAAAAGTGATTCCTTTAGAAAATTAATTTTATGAATGCACTTTGTCCGTTTTTTTATCCTGTTTGTATATATAAAAATCTAACCTATTCATATTTCAAGAATTTTCTTCTCAAGCTCAATTTTTCTATAATTCTGATTTTTTGTATTTACAAAGTCACTACCTGTATCTTGCTTAGGATTTTGAAGAGCTTTTGTTTGAAACATTTTTAAAATAAATTCCCATCAAAACCTTCCTTACTCAATTTCCAACAATGATAGGTATTTTTTGGTGAAATTTTACTGATGATTTGATCTGAAAGTCTTCCTCTCACACAATTAAAAAGCTGGGGGTTTCTGAATTTGCAATTTTCAGAAATATTATCCAGAAAGAATCAATTAAAAATAATGCAAAAATTCTACTTCAGTTTCTGTTTCATATCTGCTCAGAGATTCATTGATCTTCTGGAAATGGATCAAATTATTCCTCACATAGTTTTCATACAATCAAAAGTTCAGTTCCCCCATAAAATTAGGGCATATCAGAGTTAAATTTTTCAAAAAATCAAATGGCTGATTTCAGGCCTATTCATTTTTTTTTTCAAAATTTTATTTTTTTTCAGTTGAAACCATTGATTCATTTCTTATTTTGATAAAAAAATATTTTTTGAAAAATTCATATTTTTGCTGAAATTAGCTTTTTAAATTTTTCAAAATTTTAACTCTGATACACCCTATTAGGATAAGCAAAAGTTTCCCTGTTTGAGATAATCATGGACATCAAGGAGATCTTAAAATTCCTGATTTAAACCAAAATGTCCCTAAAAGGGATAACCATTATCCTGGGAAAAAAATTGGAAAAGTTTTACCTCCAGGAATTTTGATTTTTTTGATATATATATTTGAATTTCAAAAATTTATAAAATGAATATTATTTTAAAAAGATTGGAGAGTATATCTGTGAAGTCAATCAAAAATTTCTGAACTTGAACAAAATTGGTTTCCTATTATTTCTTTTTCTGGTTAAAAAAATCCTGGTGATTCTTTACTTGAGATTTGATATATCTCTAGATGAACTTCTGAATTATAATCTGATCAAAGAGTGGGTAGATTTTTGTACTCAAATTGGGTTATATAAAATCTAGAAAAATTAATCATTGTGAAAGAAATGTGGCAACAAGACAGTCTGTTTCTTATTATGAAAGTTTTGGTTTGAGTTTAAATTTTGAAACTTTTAATCATGGAATGTTTTTCTTTTAATATGATAAATAAATGCTCATAAATTTCTCTAAGAAAACAACAGAATATATCCAAAAATTTGGTGGTTATTTTGAAACATTTACCATATTGTCTTTTTTCAGTGTTTAAATTTCATTTTTATCATCAATTCTCTTGTGATGCTTCAATTAAATTTGTTAATATCTGCAATAAAATTTTAAAACTAAAATTTTACTGACAAGTACTTGCTTGGCTTTAGCAAAAAATTAATTTTTAATTGAAGTCATGATGGACAACTCTTTTCTTTTAAAAAGATTTAGGGTGATTTGTGTTCAATAAAAAATATCCTGAGATTTGAATGAGAACAAGAGTATATTTCTGAATTTTTTTGGTTGATTGAGAAGAAACAAAGGGGTAAATGGCACCAATTCTCTTACATTACCAAGAGGTTCAGGAGTGGAAGTGCATAGGTTTTCTTTGATTTAAAATAATTCTGTATAAATTTAATTAGCCTCCTGAAAAATTATAGTGGTTAATGATCAGAAAAAAATAATGTTTCTGGTTCAAACTTCCTTAAATTAGTTTTTGGATGGATCTGGTTTTTGAGCAATCATTCATTAGGTTCAGAAAATATTGAATGATGTTTTATCTGAATATTAGCTACATCTTTTTATTTTTTTCAGTTCAGAGAGTTCTTTTGATTTATTTTCCCAAAACTCTTCAATTCAAAGACTGAAAGAAATTTTATCCAGACCCAACATAATTTCATACAGCTGATCTGGATATTTTGTTGAGGATATATTATAAAATGAATGGATTGACAACTGGGATTGAAACAGGGCTCAAATTTGTTTCAAGGATTCTTGAAAATCCATTCCTACTGGCTTTATCTCAGGCTTAAAAATCCATGAATATCAAAATAAAAATAAATAACTCTTGAAGAAGTCTTACATCATGGAGGCCCAAGTTTCTCTGCATGAAAATCATCAAAATTCATTTTTTTTCTTTTTTTGAATTAACTATTCTCACAGAGTCATTCTATCTTTTCAAGAAATATTGTGAAATTTGATCACTCAATCATAATGTTTGAATTATCTTTAATTTGGTGGCCTCATAGGGGTTTTTAATATAATAGAGGCCATGAAAATTATCTTGATGATATTAAACGGTTCCAGATTCAGAAACAGAGGATTCTTTTGGAAATATATATATTTTCATCATATTACTCTGAAAAAAAGTTTTCCTTCTTCATAATTTGATTATTCAGAATTCATAAATCAATATTTTATATTTAGTTGAATTATGTCTTGGGAGTAATTTGAATTTTTTGAATTATTTTTGTGGCGTAATGAAAGATGGTAAAACATCTGAAGTAAAAATATAAATATTATAAATCAAAGAATGATTAATTTACCGAATTCTTTTGATTGAGGGTTGGAAAAATTGAATTTGAAATGAATTCTTATCTTCTTGAAGAGGACAGATTTTTTGAAGAAATAAAAATTGCTCATGACAATATTGTGAGTTTCCTGCAAAAAATGTTTTGAAGGATTCTGGAAATGATCCAAAATCATGTGTTAGTTTCATATTTTTGAATCATAAGTCTAAGATAGGGAAAATTCAAGTTTTACATAAAATTAATTAGAAAAAATAAAAAGATCCAAATAAAAATCAAATGAATAAGAATAATAACCACAGGCCAAGGGTAGATTAACCACTTCAAAATCGATGTTTTCAAATTCTTTGATTCAAAAAAAAATAATAGAACCATTTCATCCAAAGAGGCATGATTATATTTAAAGAAAGGGGGAAAGGGTACTCATTGTATAAGTTGTTGGTTTGGGAACATTTTACCACCCCAGGAAGGTGTGATAAATTTATTCAGACTAAAAAATATTTGAAAGAAGGCATTTTTTTTCAAAAAAAGATTTTTGAATCTATTTTACCTGGGGTAAATTTGTGCCCCCTGGGTTGACATTTTTTTTTTAATTTTTAATTTTTAATTTGATTCTATTCTATTTGCCTTTCCCCCCCCCCTTTATTTGGGGGGGGGGGGTGTTAAGCTATATTTAAAATTCTGAATTCATTTCTAATACATAAATGAAATGATCATTTTCAAATGAATTTAAAGCTTAGCTAACAAGGAAATAGAATGATGATATTCAAAAAAAAACCTACCCTAACCTATGAATGTTTAGTTGTTATAACTCTGGTTAGCTTTGTCTTAGATTGAGTCTCCTTTTTCAATCATCTTGTTTTTGTTTTTGTTTTGTCTTTATCTTACGCTTGGTGCTGTTCTTTCCATATCCTCTTGCCTTAGTTTTTTGCCTTATCTCAAGTGATATTTTCCTCTTAGACCCCATTCTAAAAGTCTCTGAACATGATTCAAATAGTTCTGTCAAATACCTTGATATTTTCTCATTTCTTTTGGAATGAATCATCTTGTTTTTTTTTTCTTTTTGTTTCATCCTTATCTTATGGTTTGTGCTTTTCTTTCCATAATCCTCTTGAAATAGTTTTGTGTCTTATCTCAAGTGATATTTTCCACTTAGAACTCTTTCTCAAAGGCTCTGAATGTGATTCAACTAGTTTTGTGTCTTATCTCAAGTGATAGTGTCCCCTTAGACCCCATTCTAACAGGCTCTGAACATGATTCAAATAGGACCATCATTTGATTGGTTATAGGCCCAGAGCTTCCACTCTGCAATCAGCCCTAAAATCACAATTTCACTTGATAATACCCCTCAAAGTCTTCCTCAACTCTCCAATGTTAATTAGGCCAAATGGAGAATCCAAGTTAGCCCTCACATCATGGAGAGAGGACTAGCCAACTTTATTGGAGATATGATCCCAGTACTTTCCAACCTTCCTATAACCAACCCAGCTACAATTTTCATCCACTACTCTAGAATACTTCAAGAAACAAGAATTATTCTGGATAATATGGGAAAATACAATATTGATAGGCTAGTTAATGACAAGAACCAAAAAAATCCTCTTAAAATTTGGGAAAAACATTGAAAATAACTTCTAATCAAACTAAATTAAAAACCAGGCTAAAATATTTCAAAAATTTGTGAATATTTCCTTTGATGACAACATCAGTGACTTCCTTAAACAAATAGAACATCACAAAAGAGCAATGCATTCAGTAGGAATTAAAATAGGAATACCTCAAGATTTTCATCTTCATGAGAATATCCTAGCCAAAGTAATCATAAGTCAAATTCCAAAAAATCTTGAGAATATTAAAGAAAAACTTACAAGCCAAAGACCATTAAAATTTGAAACTATACAGCAATACCTGGAAAAAAAATCCAGAGAGACCATTGTAAAAACAAGAAATCACACTTTCAAGAATCCTCTCTACTTTCAAAAGTGTTATTAAAAAAAACCATCTCCACTGAAGAACTCCCCCCCACGGGAGCTTCTTGTAACTGCAGATACTCCACAATCAGCTCCTGGGGAATAGACTCTCTCTATCAATTGAACCCTGCTCTTTATTCTGAACTCTCATTGACTTCTCCTATTCTTTTCTGATCAATACATGAAATTATTTCTCATTTTTCTTTAAATCTATCTCTACCTGCTTTAACTTATTAGTCTGTGTCTCCTTCTTTCTTTCTTTCCTTCTTATCTCATCTGTCTCTGTCTGCTTCTGATCTCTCACCACATCTAGTCTGTTGTCTCCCCACCCTCAATCAATCCAACCCAACCAAATCCCTGCCTGGTAATACTTGTGACCTTTTGGCCTCTTCTTCCTCTACAGCTCTAACAATCTCATCTCTACCAATTCAGTCTCTTTTCATGAAAACAATTTTTCTTGTCTGTTCCATTTTCCCAACATTCCTCTGCGCCTCCTAACTGACTTTTCAACTTATGTTGTTGGTGAATCTATCTCATCAGTTTCCTAAAATGTTTTTCTTCTAATCTAACACTTTTTTGCCAGTCTTCTGGTTCATAGTCATCAAGCCTGAAATGAAGATCTTATCAAAAAGGAAAAAATGAGTGTAAAAATGGTGAACACAATCCTAATGCCTGGCACAAAATTCAAAAATTCCGGGAACTCCATTGAGAACTCAAGATGATTGCTAGAGAACTTTCCAATAAGAAAAAATCTAAGAAGAACAAGAAGGGCGCTACTGCAAAGACATCTCAGCAAGAAGTATTAAATGAAGAGGTTGACAATGTGTCATAACCCTCCATAGGATCAGGATTCCTTTGTGTGGCCCTAGCACTGGCTGCTCAAGGAAAAAGCAATGTTGATTATCTCAACAGTGGCGCATCACATCACATGATTTCTGAAAAAACTGAGTTTGCCTCTTATACTGCTAGCAGATCCAAAATTGAGCTGGAAAATGGAAAGACCATGACCTTTGAAGGCTATGGAAAAGTTTTGGTAAAATTTCTCTCAGGAAAAACTACAGAATTCAACTTTCTCCATGTTCCCTGTCTATTTGGAACCCTGATAAGTAATGGAAGACTGTATTGAAAGGGCTACTGCGTGAATCCTCCCAATGGCCAAAGCAGTAAGTTTCAATTCACCAACCAGAAATCAACCTTTTTTTGACGGCTTCCTGCAAGGAGATTTATTTTTTGTGAATTTTGAAATCATTCAAAGTGAGTCAAGCCTAATGGTGTCCTATGGTCAACTTGGGTGGAAAAAACTGATGTGGATTTACTCCATCAAAAGGCAGGCCATCCTAGAAAAGAATCTATTGGAAAAAGTTTTGACATTCCCAATGTCTCAGTCACCTGTGAACCCTGTCAACTCTCCAAATCTACTTGTCTCCCATTCTTTTTGTCTCTACAGCTTCCAACTTTATGAATAGAATACATGCATATGGACCTTGGCATCCAAATCAAACCAGCAACAAAGGATGGAGAGGAATATTAATTCAAGTTAACCTACTCTTTTACCTCTTATAAAGTTGTGTATATACTTCAAAGGAAATCATATGCTTTTAAATAATTAAAATTTTTTCAGGAAATGGTAAACACTCTGCATTCAAAACAAATCAAGAAAATTGTTACCAATAGAGGATGAGAGTTTAACTCCTGCCAATTCAAAACATTCTTGGCAGAGAATGGAATAAGCGTACATATTTTGGCCCCTTAAAATCCCCAACAAAATCCTGTGGCAGAGAGGGGAAATTGAACAACTACTGAAAAAGCCAGGGCCCTTCTAAAGACAGCCAATCTACCAAACCATTGATGTAACAAAGCTGTAATGACAGCATTTTTCTATGAAGACATAACCCCTACCAGGAAAAAAAACTGGAAGACTGCGCAGGAGCTATGGTTTAGGAGACACTATCCTCTATCCCTGCTGCATCCCTTTGTTTTTTGTGCCTAAATCCATACCCTTAAGTCCCACTGTGAATCCAAGTTTGATGATACTGTAAAGAAGGGCATTATTCTTGGATATCATCTGGGCATGCACAATTGGGGATTGCTTGTAGATGACAGATAAATCACCATCAGCCATGTTGTGGCCTTTGACAACTCTCTCTTTCCTGGCCCATCTGGCTCTCCCCTTTTAAATAACACTTTCCAGCTCTTTGAAGATGGGGTAGAGCACATACTTCCTAGTGAATATCTTGCACGCCCACACAATCAGGCTGGAGCTGAGTTTCAACATGCAATTCCCAAACCATCCAACCTTTGTGCTCCTTCCATTGTTGGAACAAAGGCAGAAGAAAGCCAGCCAGCTGTTGATTGGCCATCAAAACCCAAGAAACCTGGGTGGGAAATTGTTCTGGAATTGGTGGATTGACAGGCACCTAATAATATAAAACTGACTGTAGTTGAACACAAAATTCTGCAAGGTCCACATTGCCAAGCACATTTTTCTTTCTCTGACTTGTGCAACCTTTACTATCCAGCCATAGCATTTTTTAAAGGTGTTCAATATCTCAAAGAGTTGGCTGATGTGCCTTGAATGTTAACTCACGCCTGGAAATCCAGGTATTGAGAAAACTGGCTTAAAGCTATCAAACTAGAGTTAGAGGCCATGAATTTTCTCAATGTATGGGAAATAGTACAAATTCCTCATGGAGCTCATCTTCTTGCCACTGTCTGGGTGTTCAAAAATAAATTTTACCAGAAAAGTGTCCTCTCCAAGTTCAAGGCTTTTCTATGTGTTTCTGGAAACTTTCAGGAGGAAGGCATTGACTATAACAAAACCTATACTCCAAAAGGTTGGCCAGAGTCCCTCAATACTTTCCTTGCTCTAGCGGCGCAGGAAGGGTTTGACATTCACCAGATAGATTTTAATAGTCCCTTCCTCAATGGGGACCTTGAGGAGGAAATCTACCTGGGGCCTCCCTCTGGCTGCTACCTGAAACTAAAGAAGTCAATCTATGGCACCAAGAAGGCCCTGCGGGTTTGGTATGCCTCTCTTAAGCAGTTCTTCATGTCAATCTTGTTTTCTCCTTCAAATTCCAATCCTTTTCTGCTTTTCTGAAAGATTACTGACTGGGAGTGCTGGGTGCATGTATATTGGGACAACATGTTTATTTATATAAAAGATTTGGGCAGATTCAAAAATCTTGTCAAGCACCACTTTCTCATAAAAGATCTTGGACCAGTGAGTCATCTGCTTGGGATAACCATTACCCATAAAAGTGATGGGCTTTGTATTACTCAGGACACGTATGCCTCCAAGATCATGCAAACATTTGGCATGACAGACACAAAGGCTGTGGCAAAACCCATGGTACTACAAAAAAGGCTGGTAAAGGCCACAGAAAAAAAGAAGGCACAATTCCTGGCATTGGGAATCAACTACAGAAAGGCTATTGGGATATTGAACTATTTTTGGTCACCACTTTCCCAGAAATTTGTTTTTCCATCTCTCAGCTCTTGAAACACCTGGAAAACCCAGGGATTGTTCATTGGAAGGCCTGTCTTCAACTTCTGCAGTATCTTTGGGGTACCATTGATCATGGAATCAGCCTGTGAAAAGGCGCAGGTGATTGCTCCATCTTCATTGATGCTGACTTTGCAAATTTCCCCAACACAAGGCGTTCATACACCAGGTTTCTTCTTTGGGTAGGATCTGCCATTGCCTTTTGGTGTTCCCCCAAGCAGTCAACTTTCTCTGCTTCAACTACAAAGTGGGAGTAAAAGTCACTCTACAAAGGCATACAGGAGGCATCCTGTTTCTCCATCCTACAGTCTAGCCAAGAACCCTATGTATCAGCGGCGGAGCAAGCAATTTGACACCATGTACCACTCACTGGCTTTGCAAGAAGATCCTTGATGGTACCATCTCTGTCTCCTATACAACTACCTTGTCCATGCAAGCTGAAATATTGACTAAATTGATCACGCAGTTTAAGCATGAGTCTTGTTTGGAGGTTTTGAGCATGCAAATGAGAAAATAAGGGGGTTGTTGAGCTATATTTCAAATTCTGAATTCATTTGTAATACATCAATAAAATGTACATTTTCAAATAAATTTAAAGCTTAACCAATATGGAAATAGAATGATTATACTCTCAAAAACACCTAACCCAACCTATGCATGTGTAGTTGTTATAACTCTGGTTGGCTTTGTCTTAGATTGAGTCTCCTTTTCCAATCATTTTTTTTTCATCTTGATCTTATGCTTGGTGTTGTTCTTTCCATAGTCCTCTTGCCTAAGTTTTGTGTCTTATCTTAAGTGATAGGTTCCACCTTGGCCCCATTCTAAAAGGCTCTGAACATGATTCAAATAGGTTTGTGTTTTATCTCAAGTGATAGTGTCCTCTGAGACCCCCTTCTAAAAGTTTCTGAACGTGATTCAAATAGGACCATTGTTAAATTGGGGGAAGGGGGGAAGGGAAAAAAAGGACTGCAGGGCTCCTTCAAAGGCTTGTAAAAAGTGCATAAATGTCCCTTATAACCCTAAAAATCATTCAAATTCATTTGTTTTCCTGATTTGGAGGACATTTCAGAAATCAAATCATGGGAAAATGGTTTTGGGAAGTTTTAATCACTTCAAGTTTAATCAAGGCCATTTTCTTTTGATCTATTTATTTAATTTTGATTTTGATTTTGATTTTTTAATTTTTTTGTCCACTTTCACTTTCATTTTCATTTTCAAATTATTTCAATTTCAATTTCAATCTCAATTTCAATTTCAATTTCAATTTCAATTTCAATTTCAATTTCAATTTCAATTTCAATTTCAATTTCAATTTCAATTTCAATTTCAATTTCAATTTCAATTTCAATTTCAATTTCAATTTCAATTTCAATTTCAATTTCAATTTCAATTTCAATTTCAATTTCAATTTCAATTTCAATTTCAATTTCAATTTCAATTTCAATTTCAATTTCAATTTCAATTTCAATTTCAATTTCAATTTCAATTTCAATTTCAATTTCAATTTCAATTTCAATTTCAATTTCAATTTCAATTTCAATTTCAATTTCAATTTCAATTTCAATTTCAATTTCAATTTCAATTTCAATTTCAATTTCAATTTCAATTTCAATTTCAATTTCAATTTCAATTTCAATTTCAATTTCAATTTCAATTTCAATTTCAATTTCAATTTATTTCCTTTTTCATTTTCCTTTTCAAATTCTTTCATTTTCATTTTCAAATTATTTTATTTTCATTTTCATGTTCATTTTAAATTTCATTTTAAATTTCATTTTCATTTTCATTTTTTAATGGGGTTTATCATGGCTAGAAAATCTTCCATAAGAAAACTGCCATTTTTTTACCAAACCCACCATTCAAAATGGTGGTTTTCTGAAATATACATACCCCTTGACTGATTTATTCCAAAATGGCATCTTTTGTCAAAATGACAGGTTTCAAACATCAAACCCACCATTTATGCATTTCCCAGGGTAAATCCATGCCAAAAACATTACTAGCATCATGCCAATTTTCAAATTTGGTGTGACTTTAGCAAGTTTTTTCAAAAATGATGCCAGAAGGCATCATTGAAATGATTTTAGTAAAAGCAAATCCTATAACCACGCCAATTGACATGCTTTACCTCCCTAGGTAGGCTTGAAGCCTTTTTAAGATTTAAAGGAGTGCCTGGCCTGGGAGAAAATACCATCAAATGGTTTTTGGGCCCCCAAAGGCCTGTAAACATTAATTGAGGTCCTGGGGGGTTAAATTAAGGCCTCCAGACCCCCTGTGGGGTCCGCATTCTTCCACTTAAGCAAGTTTTAATGACTCAAAGCAAGGTAAAAATAAATCCAAAAATCACCAAGGAGATTGGATCAATGAGGCTACATACAGGGTGATAATATCACTTGTTTCTCAACAGCAATCAAGATGTTACCTCTCAAATGTGACCCAAAGCTCATGAATTGAAGGAATAAAGCATGCAGGCCTTTTTATCAGATCCAAAGCAATATAAAAGAAAAACCTGGGATGAAGTGAAGGATATTTATGCATATTTTATGCATGTATTAATCTTGAGAAATTGATCAACTTAACAATTTATAGGGGGGGGGAAGGAAGAATTTGCTTCCCAATGGGATACTTAAAATTTGATATAATAACCAAAGGATTAATTTTTCAGAGTAGAGATCAAATTGAAGTATGAAGTAGTTTTAAGTAAGCCTTTCTGGGTAAAGTTATTTTGTCCTGATGATAAATTAGGAATTGAATGTGTAAATAGATCCAAAGTTGTGGCTGTTGTCATATCACCATAGAACAATAAAGAAGGCAAGCAAATTTTGCTTTAAGAGTCAATCAGTCAATTTAGGGAAATGTTAAATTCAAGGCTCATTGAGCCGTGCACATGGTTTGAAGAGGGCCGTGTGGCATGCCACACAGTCCAATCCAAGCCGTGTACAACCCCCTATGGCTCAAAGAGTTTTGCGGCCAACCCAGCCTGGTCCACCGGTGTGTGGCATCCCACACGCCACCGGACTGCGGTGAGCCAAAAAAAAAAAAGGAATGAAAGGGTACCAACATAACCCATAAACTAAATAAACCTTCCAAAAAAACAGAAATCAACCAAAAAATCAAAGAATGTTCATTTTTTGGTTTAAAAAAAATAAATAAATAACAAAAAAAACTGGTACTATCCAATGGACTAGCCCTAAAGTAAAAAGACCCAAAAAAACACAAGTAATTGGACTAGACCTAAACTAAAAACACCAAAAAAAAGACAAGTAACTTGACAAGCCCTAAAGTAAAAACACCAAAAAAAATACAAGTAACTTGACAAGCCCTAAAGTAAGTTCAACTTGACTAGCCCTAAAGTAAAAGTGCCCAAAAATTAAAGAAGTCTTTGGACCAGCCCTAAAGTAAAAGTGCCAAAAAAATACAAGTCTTTTGACCAGCCCTAAAGTAAAAACACCAAAGAAAAAACAAGTTCAACTTGTGTTAAGCTGATCCCATCCCAAGCTTAACATAAGTTAAGCTTGTGATGGAATCAGCCCAACACAAGTTGAACTGACTTACCATTAGACTCTCATTCAAAACACTCAATATAATTATTTTAACTCAAAAAACTCAACATAATGATGTTCAAAATGTGATAACCCTTTATATTAATAGAACTTGTTAGCTGCATTAGAATTACAATTTATATGAAACCCAATGATGAAATGAAGTCAAATTCTATAATCTCTATAATCTAGAATACATTTGCAGTTGATATTTTAGATGATCAACCCAACCAGAGGCTTTTTTAGAAATCAAGGAATGTGTTTTTGCTACAATGAGCAGGATTTGAATCATTTCTCCCTCAAGTACTAATAGAACCCAGTGGCTATTGTTTACAAAGGAAATGAACATTGGATCTGATTGATCAGTAACACCATTTTTTCATTGGAGTATAAGTATCACATGACTCCAATGAAATGAAACATATAGGTCTGGAATATGTGTCTGCTATGATTTGACCCATATCTAATTTAGCCAGCCATTTTGAGGAGAGAATCTTTTCATTGATGTCTTCAACATCAAGTCTTTTTTTAATCTTTTCAACCTCCTTTGCACCACCAAGCATCTTAATGTATAATGCTTTAGTTTCTCTAATGTTTAAATCATTTCCTTCCTAACTTTAAACCAACCATGTTCTTCATAACCAAGAGATTTAGCAATGACTCTAAATCCACAATTTCCATCTCCAATTGGATCTTAAACCACACCCAAGAACTTATGGAATTTCTTAGGTATTTGATTGAGGTATTTCATGTTTGGTTCCTATCATTAAAACTAACTTAGTGTTCATTTCTTTAATTGGATCAATGAAATGAATACTCACCAAAGATGAGCTTCTGGTTGAGCTTTGCTGCATGTTCTCTTCCTCTGAAGAGGATTCTGATTCCAAATTAAGTGATCCTGATTCACTTTCAGTCTCTTCCTTTGAACTATGAAATTCAGATTCAGATTCTGCCAACTTTGACTAAAAATTCATCATTAGTTAGTAACTAAGTTCATTAAACCAAAAAAATGAACATATCCCAAAAGAAAATACTTACAATCTTTTGTCTTTCTTTTTGGGAGCCTTTCTAGTCCTTTTTTCCCCCTTGAGTTGTTTTTCAACGTGCTCAAACCAAGATTGTTCTTGCTGCGTATCTGTCAATTTTGGCCTGCCCCTACTTGATTGTAAGACTTTAGGTTCAAGTCTTTTCTTTGCTTGATATTTTGTAATCTTCTTAATGATATACTTCAATAGTCCGCTTTGCTCATGATCTGGAGATTCCAAGATCATTGCATTCACTTTTTCACGTAACTGAGGAATGCTTAGCATTTCATTGACATTTCACTTGAAAAATTCAAAAGGATCAACCATTAGTGAATTAGTAATCATTAATAAAAAATCAATAATCAAAAAGCATTAATCAAAAAGCATCAATCACATAGTGATTTGAACAATTGAACTTAAGCCATCTTACAGAAATAGAACTGCAAGGGTCATAGTCCAACCTACACTGAGGATGAAATTCTTTGGGTACCACGGATCCTCTGAATGCTAGACGGTCACCTATTTGGTGGGAAAAGGGAAAACCCATAGTCTTGGAATATGACTTGGTGCACACTTTTCCATCATGATCACATTTGAACTTCTCTAATTGTTCCCTAATAAGATGAATTGCCTCTAAAGAAAATTTTTAACCCAATGGTAACATTTCAGGAGGAAGAACTGTCCCTAACTTAATTCAAGATTTATAAAGTGATGCATGAACTGATTTAATTTGATTCAAAACTGTTCCATAAAGGCTTTTCCAAACATCCAACAGGTTTCCCAAAGAGTTTGCAAGGAATTTTTTGAGATTTTTATGGGCCTCTTCAACCTGAGATGTTGCTTTGTTTTGAAAATCTGGTTTATACAATTCCATGCTGTTACAAACCTCTCTTTCATAGGGAAAATGTTATTTTCCATATACTCAAGTAAATCCTCATAGTCTTTCAAGAAACACTATACAAGTCAAAAGGTCAGAACCCAAAACTAGGAAGAATAAGAAGCAGTGATTTGGACCTACTCTGAGTTCCACATCATTGACCTCTTCCTCCTCCTTGGTCTTTGAGGCCCAATACTTTGCCCGCATAGTCTTAAATCTTTTCCAACCTTCAACATCATTAACAAAGCGCACTTTTCAGTTTGCTTGTATGTTTTTAGACAAGTGCCAAGTGCAACATTGTCTTGATGACTCAGGGAAACTAGATTCAATAGCATAAATCAGAGCTTTTTCACGGTCCATCACAAAAAATTTTGGGAGTCTCTTAGGATCATAAGCCAACTCCTTTAATGCACTTACAGACCAACTGTAGAACTCAAATGTTTCTTTTTTTATAGAAACAAGAGCTTTTTTGAAAGTTTTTCAATTGACTGTCATTCCTACAACATGCAATAGTGGGGTTTTGTACTTATTTTTCTTATAAGTACAATCCAACATAGAAATATGATGGAATTGTTTTGAAGGCTTTACTGCCTCAGGATGTGCTAAGTACAGGGCCTCCAAGTGACCCTCTCCACTGAACTTTGACCAGTGAATACAACTTTTTTCTTCAAGCTGTTCATAGAGTACCTCCATAACGCTTTTTCCCTTTATTTCTGTGAGTGTTACCTTCCGCTTAGTGTTATAGATTGTTTGGTCATCAACATAGTCCCCCCCCATCAATCTTGCTCAATATTCTCTTCAGTTGTAACCTATTGAGCCCATCATTCATGCCTTCTACTAGATTGTCTAAAGCCACCCCAAGATTCTCCTCATTTGAGGATGCACAGATGGATGTTCAGATGGTTGATGGTTATCTTGGGTTTCTTTGTAGGAGAGGCGCCACAAGGGGTCTGCCTTTGTGCAAATTGCATGTATTAAAAACTTTCACCCAACCTTCCTTGTGTGAGTTTGTATAGACCGTTTGGTAAGAAGATTTCATGAATAGGAACCATGTCTATCACAGGCTAAATCCTCATATTGGTCACGCTTTGAGTTGAAAACTTTTGAAGCATAACCATGCTTCTTTGCCTATGTTTTAAAATAGTTTTGTGCCTCTTCCCTAGTAGGAAAAGCTCTCAAGTGAGGTGGGTCAAGTGGATCTGCCATAGTTACATAGTTATATTGATGGCATGCACTCCATCAGTTTCAATCTAATTAAACAATGCAGAAATGAAGTAACATAAAATTTAACTCACAACCAGAGGTCAAATCCCACTGTGAAACATTTTCTTCCTCAATTTTCACCATTTATGAGGATGAAATTGGCGCTTCCAATGTTTCATTACCCAAATCCTTTTTTTCTTTTTCCAAAGCTTTTTTGATGGCACCATCAATTTAGACCTTCTGCGCAGCCATGTCAGAAGAAGGATGGCTTTCCACTGTTCCCATGCAAAAAAATGCAATGGTATACTTCAGTATTCAATCCAACTTTCAATTGAACAAACAAAGTTTTCTCAATTTTGAGTTGAGAAAGAATTATTTGCAGAATTTTATATGATTTATGATTTCAGTTTTCACTTTGATTTCACTTTTGTTTCACTTTAATTTCTCTTTGGGATTGTTAGGTGTGGAACAACAGTCCCACAAAGTATGTGTTAATCCCAAATTTGGGTTGAAAGAACCCAAGTGTGTTCCAGGGGATGCCCAAAATTCTGGCACAACTTCCGGGGGGTTACATGGCTCCTACACAACCCCCCGGGGGTTGCGCACCTTTTAAACGGCCCTTTGTAGTTTTATTTGGGCCCCCATGGCTCATTTGAGCTGTGTAGGGCCCTACACAACTACCACATGGTTGTAGCCGTGAATTTAACATCACCCAATTTTATTTATTATTTAATTTTTTTTATTATTTGATTTTATTTACTATCTAATTTTATTTATTGTTTAATTTTATTTATTATTTAATTTTATTTATTATTTGATTTTATTTATTATTTGATTTTATTTATTATTTAATTTTATCTATTATTTAATTTTATTTATCTATTTATATTAGGGCGTATCAGAGTCAAGCAAACCTGCCATTAAAAATCAAAAAAACCCACTTATTTCGCATCAGAAGTGTCAGAGTTACCTGGAAATAAGTGGGTTTTTTCAAGTAAAGTATATAAAGGCTTCAACCACCTGTCCACTTCATACACCCCTGATTTTCCACCTCCACCAACCTCCAAAAAATTCTACCTCCAACCTCATCTGAAAAAAAAATTGATTCATTTCTCTTCATCTCTTCATTGCTATCCTCATCACTTTATTGCTTTCATCACATCCAGCTAACTCTCATTGCATCACTATCCTCATTGCTTCATCACTCTCATCACTTCATCACTCTCACTGCTTTATTGCTTTCATCACATCCAGCTAACTCTCATTGCATCACTATCCTCATCACTTCATCACTCTCATCACTTTATTGCTTTCATCACATCCTAACTCTCATTGCTTTATCCCTCTTGTCACTTCATCACTCTCATCTCTTCCTATCCTCTTTGCTTCATCAATCTCATCTCCTCATCACTTCATCACTCACATTTCTTTATTGCTTCATCCCTTACTCTTTTTAAACGGCCCCTCAGCAATCTTCCCCCCACAAGTCCACTAAAAAATCCAATGGACCAAAGCAAACATCCCCCAGGAACTCAACATCCAAAAATCCTCCCCCATCAGCTTCCACAGGATCAAGTCAGCTCAAGAGAGCTGATCACATCATCCTGTTAAACTGGCTCAAAATTCCATCCAACTAAAATTATTTCTTTGGATCCAACAATGAAACACAAGTTGGCTGACCTCCTTCCTCTAAGGTTAATGGTTATCTCCTGATGGAAAATGAACTCAAGAATAAAAACAAATGTAGGCTGGATCTTTCATCCAAAAAGACGCAGGAGCTATTCAAGGACTACCAAACCAAGTACAAAAAATCCCACTCAATGTCAATCTCCACCAACTTTGGTATCACCAACTCCAATAAAGCAAAGGGAATCAACTTGGTGGTTGTTAATTTGGACTCCATTTGTCCTGTTTATGTTCAAATGGATGAAATCTTTGGAAAGAAGGCCAATATCACCCCTTTAGCCACTTTTGATGCCCAACAATCAGATTCAGTTGATGCTGAGGACCTGGCTGTGGATGCTTGGCCTAGCAATGATGATCCAGATGAAACCTATGAGTGGTCCCAATCTGATGTGAAGGAGGATATTCCAACATAATCAGCTCCAATCACATCTACATTGATCAACAATTCAAACCCCTTCCTTGGACCCCTAACTTCCTTCTTTGGATTTCTCTCTTCCTGGGGTAGAAGAACTTAAAAACTTGGCCAACAAGGAGCAAGTTATTCCTGTATCACCACCATCATCATCATCATCTCAAGTAAGGAACCAAGATCTTTTCTCTTCTGCCTTTTAATCCTGACTGATTTAGATTGTAAAAAAACAGGCTCATCCATGCCTGAATGGCCAAATACTCAAGCCAATGGGGCCTCCCACATCCCCTTCAAATGAGAGCAATGACATTACCACACAAACCTCCTCTGCAAAGGGAAAGCAAAATTCCTCCAATTCCATCAACACCAACCCCAATAGCATTCAAAAGAGGAGAAAAACTTCAAATCTTTTGGTGTTTGAGGAGATCATAGAGAAGAAAGATTCCTGTAAGCCCATTGGATTCTCCTTGGCTTCCAAATCAAGCTCATTCCTATTCCCCTCTGAAAAACAGTGAAATTACAAGTTTAATCTGAAAAACTTCAGTTTGAAAAGGAGAAGTGGGATTGTCAACTGGCCATTGATTTTCAAAATCAGAAAGCCAAGAGTTTGGCTCATCAATAAAAATGGGATGCTGAGTGGAAGTTGAAAAAGGCTGAGCTAGAATTTCAAAAAGAGGAAAAGGAGAAGGATTGACAGCAAGCACAACTAGAAATGGAGAGGGAACAACTGGCAACAGAAAAAAAGGATAATTAGTCAATAGCTGTGGCATGCATTGGTAGCAGTAGAATGGTAGATGAATTAAAGCAGATTAATCAAATGCTGGGCTTGTAAATTTTTTTTTGATGAAAAACTTACAAAGGAAAAAAATAAAATTATTTTTGATTACAATGATGGTTAAAACACTTAATACTATTTTTAACCCCACCAATGAACAAATATTTTTTGTTTTTATTTATATTTGTTTTCCTAGAGTATATTTTCCCACTCGCTAAGTCCCTGCAAATTTTTTGAGTTGTTTTGTTAATGTTCATGGACATGGCCATTCTGGTATGGGTGGCCGTGTCCACAGCAGGAAATGTACAGTACATATAGATCCAAAGGTTGTAGTTCCCATCCAGACCATACAAACTTTTCATCAATGCCCCCCTCTGAAAGCTCCAAAGAGATTTCTGATGCCCTCATTTTATCCCTCTTTTGCTTCAAAGCCCTCTGCTTTCCATCTCTCTTTATGTTTTTCACCTCATCTCATTCCATCTTGTTCCCTCCCAGGCAAATTCTCTGCTTGGGGTGAGGATCAAGAAGGGATTCAATTCAGAGTATAACTTTGTGAGTGTGGTGGGAGAAGCAAGAGAATGGAAGAAAAAGGGGTCAAAGAAGGTTTACAAAAAAAAAAACCATGTCAGTCACATGATGACAAAAGTAATTTAAAAAAAAAAACAAGAAAAATACCAGGGTGTGAAAAAAATGGGATTTTCTTTGTTTGGGATGCCATTTGGAGTAATGGGGGAAGAATGATGTCAATGAGCGGATTGAGCGCTTGACTGAGTGAGCTGAGTTTGAAAAAGGCATTACAGACTCCAACGGCCATAGTTGTTTGCAAGAATGACAGAGAATTTAATAAGCCCTCTGATATAGACTTGAGACCAATGATGAAATCAGGAGTGTACTGAGTGTGGATGTTAGTTTTGATCATCCCACAGAGCGTGTTCAGATTTGCTTCTTGAGCTTTCCAATTGTTCTTGATTTCTTTACATTCCCAAGGAGGTAAAATCTTGGCAAAGATAGATTCCAATTTGCAAGGACCCTAAACAACAACCGGATGGATGATTCTGGAGGCAGGTGAATAGTCCAAACCAGGTGGACCAGACTTTGACCTAGGTAACAAATTGACAAGATGGGAATCAAGTGGTTCATCAGGTGGAGCATCATCCTTTGGTGTTGGTGGGGGCTTGTCAGTGATGGGTACCAGAGAAGTAGATATGGTGGAAGGGATCAGGGGGCTGAAGACCTTGGCTAAGACCGTATCAACCATTTAACGCCTGGTGCCTTGCTTCAAGAGTTCATTCTTGAGATCACCCCACATGGATGGTGGAAGAGAGGGATCTGAGAAGACATTAGTAATACACTTGGAGGCATCAGAATCCTCTAGAAGGGAGACTAAGGACGGTAGATAAGGTTTGATGGGGATTAGGGTGGGATATTGAGACCAAATTTTGGATAAGTAGTGAAGATTCTGGGTAGAAGGCCAATTTGAATGTCAATCAAGAGCGGGAGAATAATCAAAAGGAAAAAAGGGACAAGGAGAAGGGAGTAAGATATTGGGGAGAGAGTGTGATAAAACAAAGCCCGTACAACTCCCCTGGACTCAAGCACAAGCGGTCTTATTGGCCAAGCCGTGCTACTTGACAATACGTTTGAGCTCTTGTAAGAAGTCATCATTGCAGGTGGAGGTTTGAGCTTTTAAATGAGCTTCACAAGCAGCTTTGGAGGCAGCAAGAAGATTCATACAAGCAATTTTGCGGGTACATTGCTTAGCATTGCCAAGAAAGCTTAGAATGCTACCCAAGGTAGACAAATAGAGCAAGATGACAAGTTGCTTGAGAGCCACTTGATGGGAAGCTGAGCCAAGTTTGTGAGCTATGGGGGCCAATCAGTTGAGCATAGCAAATTTCAAGTGGCCATTGGAAGATTCTAGGCCAAGTTTGAGGAGATTGATCAATGGTTGTAGATTGGGCACCTGGGGGGGGGGGTAGGAAATAAGATTGAGGACGGCTGGAATCAATAAATCTTGGCCACAACTTGATGATTGGAGGTTGATGGATGGGAGCCAGGGAATGCTGAGGAAGGGAAGAATGGATGCTTATAAACCAGAAAGACTCATGCCTTTGAGGGATTTGAGTTCATCCCAAAGCGTGGAGAGGCACAAACTTTTTTCTTGTTATCTAGGTGGGGATACACAATAAAAAAGAGGGGAGACAGATGTGGGGAAAGTTGGTAAGCATGAGGGGATGTGAGAAATTGGAGGGGTGGTGATGAACCCACTGACCAGAACCAGAGAAAATGAGCTCAAGGGCCTGGATGGTAGCCAGGGACATCTTGGTGGGGAAGGAGGAGTGGGCTGGATTGGAATGATGAGGAGACACAGGGGCTGGGAGGATGGACAATGAGCAGCCAAGCAAAGGGATGATGGAAGATGGATGGGATGGGATGGGATGGGGAAATTGAATGGGATTTCAGGATGAAGCTGGGAGGGAGATGGGGATGGGCTAAGTTAGCTTGAGCAGCTAGCAAGTCATTCTAAGGAAGTGAGCCAAGATGGAGAGGAGGAGGAGAGAGATCTGGAGGGGCTTGAGCAGAAGGATTGAGGGAGTACATCTTTTCAATTTCAAGAAGCAGGAGAGGCTATCATGGACCAAGGATCTGGGAGAATTGAGATTTAGGATGGGAAGCCATCATTGCCACATCCAAGCTGGTGGTGAGCTCTGCAAGTGCTGGTGGGTAGGTGTCAGGACTCAGGTCTGAGGAGGGAGATATGATGCTTCTAGGATCCTTGAGCTGGCTAGTTTCCAACGTTGTAGTACTCAGTATGGCTAAGGGTGAGGGGGAGGGGGAGTAGAGAGAGAGAGCCACAGCCACCAAAAGTTTTTTTGGATTTGATGGATGTTTAATGGATGATGATGCATAAATGGCGGGTTTAATGGCAGGTTTGTTGTTTGAAATCCACTATTTTCATGAAACCCGCCATTTTGAAATACACCAGTTAGGGGGTATGTGTATTTCAGAAAACTGCCATTAAAAATGGTGGGTTTGCTGACTCTGATACGCCCTAATGGGATGTTAAATTTGCAGCCTCACAACCTCTTTTCACAGCCTAACAAATGTGGCTTGGTTCCATTGGCAACCCATTTTGGGTTGTGAGTGGCCTCTCACAACTTGTCTCAGTTGTGAATGGCCGCTGACAATTCATTTTGGTTGTGAACAGCCGCTCAAAACCCATTTGGGGAAACAAATAATGAAAAATTAAAAAAAAAGAAAAGACATTGAAAATAAAATGAATGAAAATGAATAAAGGGCCAATAAATAAAAATAAACAAAAATAAACAAAAATAAACAAAAATAAACAAAAATAAACAAAAATAAACAAAAATAAACAAAAATAAACAAAAATAAACAAAAATAAACAAAAATAAACAAAAATAAACAAAAATAAACAAAAATAAACAAAAATAAACAAAAATAAACAAAAATAAACAAAAATAAACAAAAATAAACAAAAATAAACAAAAATAAACAAAAATAAACAAAAATAAACAAAAATAAACAAAAATAAACAAAAATAAACAAAAATAAACAAAAATAAACAAAAATAAACAAAAATAAACAAAAATAAACAAAAATAAACAAAAATAAACAAAAATAAACAAAAATAAACAAAAATAAACAAAAATAAACAAAAATAAACAAAAATAAACAAAAATAAACAAAAATAAACAAAAATAAACAAAAATAAACAAAAATAAACAAAAATAAACAAAAATGAACAAAAATAAACAAAAATAAACAAAAATAAACAAAAATAAACAAAAATAAACAAAAATAAACAAAAATAAACAAAAATAAACAAAAATAAACAAAAATAAACAAAAATAAACAAAAATAAACAAAAATAAACAAAAATAAACAAAAATAAACAAAAATAAACAAAAATAAACAAAAATAAACAAAAATAAACAAAAATAAACAAAAATAAACAAAAATAAACAAAAATAAACAAAAATAAACATCTCTTAACAAAAATAAACAAAAATAAACAAAAATAAACAAAAATAAACATCTCTTAACAAAAATAAACAAAAATAAACAAAAATAAACAAAAATAAACAAAAATAAACAAAAATAAACAAAAATAAACAAAAATAAACAAAAATAAACAAAAATAAACATCTCTTAACAAAAACACCAAAAAAGGAAAAAAAATGAAAAAATACAAGTAAGTTTAACTTGACTAGCCCTAAAGTGAAAACACCAAAAATTAAATAAACCATGAAGGAGTCTATGGAGCAGCCCTAAAGTAAAAGTGCCCAAGATACAAGTTCAACTTGACTAGCCCTACCATAAAAGTTCCCAAAAATACAAGTTCAACTTGACTAGCCCTAAAGTAAAAACACCAAAAATTAAATAAACCATGAAAGAGTCTATGGAGCAGCCCTAAATTAGAAGTGCCCAAGATACAAGTTCAACTTGACTAGACCTAAATTAAAAGTGCCCAAGATACAAGTTCAACTTGACTAGCCCTAAAGTAAAAGCTCCCAAAAATACAAGTTCAACTTGACTAGCCCTAAAGTCAAAACACCAAAAAAAAACAAGTTCCACTTGTGTTAAGCTGATCCCATCACAAGAATTAAAAATAATCCTTATGATGGGATCAGCACTACACAATTCAAACTGACTTACCAATTAAATCTCATTGAAAACACTCATCATAATTATGTTAACTCAAAACATTCAACATGATGATGTTCAAAATGTGATAACCCTATATATTAATAGAATTACAAGATCAGCATGTTAGACCAAACCCAAATGATGAAATTAAAATGATGTCTATAAATTAGAATACAACTTGAGTTGATCTTTGAGTTGATCAAACCAACCAGAGGCTTATTTAGAATTCATGGAACATGGTTTGAAAACTATGGGAGGGTTTGGAATCACATCTCCATTAAGTACAAGCTGGACCCAATAGTTATTATTAACAAATGGAATGAATATTGTGTGTGATGCTTCTTTTATACCCATCTTCATAGGAGTATAAGTACAACATGAATCAAATGAAATTAAACTTATTTGTCTTCAATAATTATCAGCTATTATTTGACCATTATCCAACTTTGAAAGCCATTTTGAAGATGGAATCTTTTAATTTATGGCATTAACATCATGTATTTTTTTTCTATCTTTTCAACATATTTACTGTAACCAAAAATCTTAGAATAGAATTCCTTATCTTTCTTCAATGTTTCAATTAATTCCTTTCATACATTAAACCATTCACGCTCATCATACAGAATTGATTTTGTGATGAATCCAAAACCATAATTCCCATCACCCATTGGATTCCAAACCTCCCCCAAGAACATATTTAAGTTCTAAGTTATTTGATTGAGTTAATTCACTTTTGGTTCCTACAATCAAAAATTACTTATCCAAAATCCTAATCTAATTGAATAAATTGATACTCACCAAAGATGAGCTTCTGTTTGACTTCTCCATTTCTTCTTCTTCCTCATTTGAAAAGTTTTCTGATTCCAAATGAAGGTACCCTAATTCACTTTCATTCTCTTCCTCTGAACTATGAAATTCAGATGAAGAGCCTTCCTTGCACTACAGAAAGGATTTTCACATCAGCTCATTAAACCATAAAAATCAACACTCAAAAGAAAGACTTACTATCTTTTGTCTTTTTGGATCCCTTTTAAGCCTTTTTTCCCTCTTAATTGATCTTTCAAAATGTTCAAATTTTGAAAGTTCACAATAAGTTGCTTTCAATTTGGGTCAACCTTGGCTCAACCTTAACACCTTTGGCTCAAGCCTTGGCTTGGCAATCATAGTGGATGTACCCTTGAGCATTGACCTTAGAATCTCCAACCTAACTTCTTTAGGTTTTTGCTATACATGAAATTCCACTTGTTAAACATTTGAGACTCTTCATCAAGCCTTGAATCTGTTTCAAACTTTCAAAAACCAAAAAAATAATCAATTTTTCAATCCAATAATTAATCTGTCAATCCATCATTAATCTGCCAATCCAATAATTGGTACCCTTCAAAAAACCCCACTTACTTCATTTGAAGGGTCATATTCTAACTGCCACTGAGGATGAACATCCTCAGTCACAATAGATCCTTTTTATGCTAAAGGATCACCTAGAATGTGGGAAAATGGCAAGCCCATTGTTTTTGAAAAAGAATTTGAGCACACCTTGCCATCATGGTAGCGCTTTATCTTCTCAAATTGTTCCCCAATGAGTTTAATTGCCTCAATCAACAATTTATATCCCAAATGTAACAGTTCTGTTGGAAGACCTGTTCTTAACTTTATTTGAGATTTTTTAAGTGATGCATTGACTGATTGAATTTCTCTTTCAATGGTTACTTCAAGGTGTTTCCAAACATCCAAAATGTTCCCCAAAGATCTGAAAAGTAATTTTTTGAAAGTAGCATGGATCCCTTCTACCCAAGACCTTGTTTTATTTCCAAATTCTGTGTTGAAACAAGTCCATGCCATTACAAATTTATCTTTGATTGAGAAAATATTCTTTTCCATATACTCAAACACATCCTCATGTTCTTTCAAGAAACACTGTATAAAAGTTTCAAAGTAAGCAATAACAGCAGAGATCAATAGAAGAAGCAATAAATTGGCATACTCTGAGTTACGCATCATTGAATTCTGCCTCCCCCTTGGTTTCAGAGGCCCCATACTTTTCCCACAAATTCATAAAACTTTTCCATCCTTCATCCTCATTCCTGAAGCTTAATTTACAGTTTGCTTGAATATTTTTAGATAAGTGCCAGGAGCACAACTGTCTGGATGACTCAGGGAAACTATGCTCTTTAGCAAAAATCAGATCTTTTTCATGGTCTGTCACAAAGACTTTGGAAGCCTCTTGGGATCATAAGCCAACTCATTCAATGCATTCAAACCCCAGCTTTAAAACTAATATTTTTCTATTGTTATAAAAACAAAGTCCTTTAAAAGTTTTCTTGTTGACTGTCATTCCTACAACATGCAATAGAGGGATTTTGTACCTATTTTTTTTATGAGTACAATACAACAAAGCAATATGATGGAATTTTATGAAAATATTCAATTCCAGTTGTGAAGAAAAATCTTTTTCCTCAATTGTAACACTGGATGAGGATGAAATTGGGGCTTCCAATGTTTTCTTCTCCAACTCCCTACCCAAATCCCCAGAATTCAAAGCTTTGTTAATAACCCTTTCAACTAAGTCCATTAACACAGCCCTTTTTAAACCAGGAGGGCTTGGGCTTGCCACTGTTCCAATAAACCAAAAAAATTCAATGGAAATTTAGTATTCAATTCAATTTTCAATCCAACAACTCTCAAATTTCGCTCACTTTTGGGTTGAAAAAAATTAATTTAGCCAAGGGGTGTGCATTGTGTGTGTACGTGGTTTGTGTCAAGAGTTTGATTTGCCAATGGGAAGAGGTTTTGATTCCAAAGTTCAAATTTTCTTTTTGTGGTCCAATAATAGTCCCATATAGTTTGCCAGATCCCCAAATTTGGTTTGACAGCACTGAAATGTGGTCCAGGGGTGCCTAGGTACCCCAAATCCCCCTCAAATGGCCCATTTGGGGGGGGGGATTATCCCAAATGGGCCAGGAAAACAGGCCTGACCCCTGCTCACAACTTGTGCATCCCCCAGGGGGTTGTGAAATTCTGATTGCAACCCTTCAGATGTTGTGTGTCCCCAATTGCAATTTGAAATGGGTTGCAATAAAATAAAAAATAAAAAAATAAAAAATAAAAAATAAAAAATAAAAAAATAAAAAAATAAAAAAATAAAAAAATAAAAAAATAAAAAAATAAAAAAATAAAAAAATAAAAAAATAAAAAAATAAAAAAATAAAAAAATAAAAAAATAAAAAAATAAAAAAATAAAAAAATAAAAAAATAAAAAAATAAAAAATTTTCTAACTTAAGATTGACATTCAAAAATTGAATGAAAAATTTTTCTGAGCTTTGATTACAGGTTTTATCCCACAAATTATTAAGAATAATGAAAATAATTGAAAATAAAAGGTGTGGTCCACATTTTTGGTTTAAATTTTTGTTCTGTTTTAATAAATACAAATACAAAATGTTATTACAAATATTATAGCAATAATTTTGCTTTATATTATTACACTACTATGGATTGTATTTTTCTGCTGGATTTCCTCCTTGGGAACAAAAAATTGTCAACAATCTCCAAATTCTTCTGAATAATGGTCATCCAAGCTTTGGAATCCTTGTTCACAAAGCTTTTCCACAGTGGATCCAATTTTGGGGCTGGCCAATGAGTGGGAGGGGAATTCAGAGGAAGATAAGTGCAAGGCATTAAAGAAGAAAACAGAACCACTGGAAACTTATAAGTTTCAGCAAGAGAAAATCCATGGCATGGGAACTTCATCCACATGTTTATTGGAGCTGGTCCAGAGAGGTGGTTGATTTTCATCCTTGCCTCTTGAAAGGTTTCACCTCAGATTTCATGCATTAACTTTGAATCTTGGAAGATGGGGTTGGTGTCCAGCTCTTTGATCATTTCTTTCCTGATTTCAATCCAGTCTTCAGATTTCCTTCCCAAACCAACAGCTGCTGCTCTGAAACCACAGTTACCATCTCCCAGAACATCTTGACAGTGGGATATATGGGCAATAGCTGTTTCTGGGGCAATGAAGTCTTTGTATTGGAACTAAAAGAAAAAATCAGAATTGATTCTAAAGTGAATATGTTGGAAAAATTCCACTCACTTGTTCCATTAAAACTTTCTCAAAGATTCCAGAAGAAGAATATGATAATGTGCAGGAAACCCATAAAAAATTCCAAAAAAAATCAGAAAAACTGAAAAAATCAGGTATTATCAAATTCACTCACTTTCTCACTTATTGTTGTTGCTGTTTGAACAAAAACATGCTTTCCAAGGGGATGTTAAGGGGCTTTATCATCTTGACTTTTGTGCTTTTATCTCTTGATTCTAGTCCCAGGAGTGTAATCAGGGCAAGGAGCCCTCTTAGTGAAAACAGTTCCAGACCTCTAAAAAAAGATTAAATTGGAAAATTAATAAAAATTCACTCAATAAAAAAAGCAAATGTAATCTCAATGTCTTAATGAAATCCATATCTGGGAGCTCCTCATCTTCTGAAGTATCTTCTTCTTTCACAAAATCATCCTATGTTGAAAAAAAGAAATATTCATTTGATATTGAGATGATTATGTATAAATATAAATTTACCTCTTCATCTGATTCCTTGTTCTTCTTTCCCTTCCATTTCTCCTTTTTTTCCTTTCCCTTTCTCAAAACCTGAATGATTACATAAAAACAATGAGTTATATTTTTTTTCTTTCTCAAAGAGTGATTAATTACTGACCACTGAATTTGCTGAAAATTTCCTCCTTGGCCTTCCTCTCCTCTTTGGTGCTTCTAAATATTTAAAGCCAGATGGATACCTTTTACTTGAGGATTGAGAGATCTTCTTGAGCTTGTTTTCTTCTCCTTTGGTTCTTCCTCTAATTTTGGATCTTTGAGTAGAATTGGGCTCTTGGATCAGAAAAATTTGATACTTTCCAGTGTAAAGCTTCTGTGTTCCACCCAGATAATAATGTTGCTCTCCAGGTGGAAATTTTCATAATTTGTCAAACAATTCAGTAAGATATCTTTGTTCATTGGTTGATCTTGAGGGCTGTTCATGGCTGGGTGATTCTTCAGTTGATTCTGGGCTGGCAGTTAACTGCAGAAAAAAAGTTATAAATTGATCAGAATATTATTCATTTGAACTTTATAAAGAAAAAAAAAACTTACTGAAAAGGGGGTTTTGGTATGCCATTGAGGATGTAAATCCTCAATTTGTAAAAGTTAACCCTTGAAGATAGCTGATTTTACTTTTTGAAAACATGGTTAACCCATATAAGAAGAGTAATCACAGTTGATTCAAGTGGTTTAAGAATCAGAGACTGCATTGAATGAGTGAATGGTCTTGATGGCATAATGGCTGATTGTTCCAGAAAGATGTTCCACACAGTGAGGAAAACCAATGAGCTGCTTGAAACCTTGCTGGGAGGATTCAATAGCTATTTCATGAATTTGGATGGTGTTAGAATTATATATCTTATCAACAACATTGGAAAAGGAGCTAGTAGAGGAATTGATGAAGTGTTTGATGTAATAATGAAGGCCTTCTATTGTTGATGTAGTTATATTTCCAAAATTATAGTAATTTTTTGGCCAAGTAAGATGAATTTTTTTTTTTTTGAGTGGGACCCAGTTTTCAAGGAGGTAGTCCAATGTGGGAGCATTCCAGAATAGACAAATTTTGGTGAAATTGTCCTGATAAATAGATTCAGATTTGGAGTTGACAAATTCATTCCAGTGTTTCTGAAAGAGCTTCCATTCATCTTCAGAATTGAAATGCTTCTTGTAGTGGGTTTCAATATTTTTTAGAATATGCCAGAGACAGAGAAGGTGATGAGAAGATGGGAAAACCTTTTCTATGGCACTAAAAGTTGATTGAGGGCCCATTCATGGTTATCTTTTTTTTCTTGGGATAAAAAGCAGAAAGCAACTGAGAAATTTCATGAAGAATTGTTTACCCCAACAATATGAAGAAGAGGCATCCCAAATTTATTTGTTTTATATGTGCAGTCCATCATGAGAAGAGTAGGAAATTTTTTTAGAATTTTTATGGAATCAGGATGTGAAATGAATAAAAAAGTGATGTGTCCATCCATATTGTTGATTCTGTACAAAAAAGAAAAATTTTGGAGTTCCATCATCAAAGCTTCAATTGGGGTTTTTCCATCAAGATAATTTTTTTGGATTTGGGATTTAAAATTTTTATTGGGGGAACACCAGCTTTGGTTAAGTTTTCTACAGTCTCCTGTTGCTTGCCATGAATTATTCTATGGATTGGATGAGTAGAAGGATCATCTGAGGGGGAATGGTTGTGGTCTGGAAATATAACTTTAACCTTCCAGAGACCTAATCTTTTGGAGGAATTTGCAGATAATCTAAAAGGGAAATTGGTATTTCTTGTTGTTTGCATTTTTTTTGGGATCTTTACTGGGTTTATATTCTTCAGATTTATCACATTGGAGGAGGGGCCAGAGAATTGGTATCATTAGATTGAGTAGATGAGGAAAGGTCCAGAGGAGTAGAAACACTAGTTTAATTAGATGAGGTGATGGAGGATGGGCCAGGTGAGACAGTCCTGAAAAGTGGGTGGATGTTTTGTTGAGAAATTTTGAAAAGAGATGTTTTTTGAGAAAGTAATTTTATATTTTAGTTGATGATTCAGAAAGATTTTGAGTAGAAATGGAGTGAGAAGAGTTTTTGGTTCAGGAGGTTTGATTTGGTAGTGGTAGGTTTGGAGTGTGTTGTTTTGTGTTGTATTGTGTTGTATTGTTTTTTGTTGTGTGGTTTTGTGATTTGATGTGTTGTGTGGAGTGGTATGATGTGATGTGGAGTGGTAATGGGGGACCAGAGTGGTATGGTGTGGTGTGGTCTGGTCTGGTCTGGTGTGGTGATGGGGGGTGCTGGGTGGGGGTGGGTGGGTGGAGGAGGTTTCTTTTATGAATGATGGGAGGATGGGAGTGCTCCAAAAGGGCCTGGAAAAATTTTAAACTCATATTGAATAGGAATGCTTACGTTTTTATGCATGGAGGGCTCAAAAAAGTGGACCCAAGCCCAAAGGGGGGTTTGTTGCCCTCCTTTTTGGATTTGGTTTTTAGGGCAGAAATAGTGCTTCAAAAATTAAGAAAAAAAATATATTTGAAAACCTTGAGAGGCCCGTTTCAAAATTGAAAGGTCAAATACCTCAAATTCTCATAAATAAACACAACAAAGAATGTAGAAATAAGGAAAGATCACCCTTTTTATTTTCAATTATTTTCATTGTGATGAATTGTTTTAAGTTGGATCCAATTTTTGGAGGCCAAGGATACATCCAAAAAATCTCAAAAAAAATATTTTAAAGCACCTCAGCTAATTGATAAATATTCTGAGATTTCAAAGTGAGTGCCAAAAAAAACTTAAGCCAAAAGCCAAAGGAATAGCTCCAAAAATGAGTTTTTTTTTTGGATTTTGTTAATTTTTTGACTGGATTTTTGAAGGGGTTTAAGTGGTCCCAAAATTATAAAAGATTAGCCATAAGTTCTTGAAATTCCCATGTAAACAAGGATTTGTCCATACATACTGGACATTGCGGGGACATAGTACCCCCGTGAGTTTAAGGGTAGCACCCGTGAAAAAAATAATGCCCAAAAATAAAAAACTAAAAAATTAAAAAATTAAAAAATTAAAAAATTAAAAAATTAAAAAATTAAAAAATTAAAAAATTAAGTCAAAAAGCAAAAAAGTAAAAAAGTAAAAACATAAAAACGTAAAAAAATAAAAAAGTAAAAAAATAAAAAAGTAAAAAAATAAAAAAGTAAAAAAATAAAAAAGTAAAAAAACAAAAAAGTAAAAAAGTAAAAAAAATAAAAAAGTAAAAAAAATAAAAAAGTAAAAACTTAAAGCAAAGTAAAGGAAAGCAAAACACCACTCAAATCAATTTAATCATTTTTCATAATATAAAATACCATTGGGGAAAGCATACCAAAAATTCATTCCATTGTCAGACCACTAGAAGCAGCATTATTTTTTTAAAATTAAAATGAAAATTGGAGTGTATTTGGAATTTATTCAGGCTGGTAGGTCCTCATGTGAAGAACTCACCTGATTCCAAGAGGTCCATATAAAATTTCAGAATTTTTATAGATAATACTCCAAAATTGAGGAATTGTGAAAATAGATGAGAAATATCTAGAGCAAACATGGATTATGACACAGTTCCAACAAGTTTGTGAGCCAAATTCAGGCATTTTTATAGGAAGGCACATGCTAGCATTTCATCATAGCCTTGGCCAAAAACTTTAACTCATGCACACCTTGATCCACATCCTTGTTAACTTTGAATGATGCACTCATCTTCCATACCCACCTGACCACCTCATTGGTTTATTTCCTTTGATCAACAATAACTAATTTTTTCTTCCTAGATCATTGATTTTTTGCTTCTGTGTGAGATGGATTCTGATACCCAAACTTGTGACTGTGAGAACATTTTCCCTGTCCAGAATGAAATTTTGATGGACATTTTGAAATTATATAACACCCAATCCCATCAAAAAAGGAATTATTAAATCTATAAAAATCCATTTCTTGCATATTTGAACCCATCAACTCCTGGCTCAAAAGTATTCAATGATTTTTTTTCAACTTTGAGGCTTGGATGGATTCAATGAGTTTATCAAAACCTGTATATTTCATCCTCATTAATTATCCCCTCTGCAAACACCCAAATCTCCCAAACCATCCAATTTCACATGATTCAGTGTGCAATTTATTATGAGTATCTTTCCTGATTTGAAATCACTGATTTAATTCAAAACGTTTCACCTTGTTTCAAATTATAAAAATCTGAAGCCAATTGGCCCTCCCATTTCTCATGAAGGAAAGCAAGAGGCCTGAAATTACCTAAACATCAATACCAAAATCCATCAAAAGAGTAGAAGACTTCTGTCTTTGTATTTTTTTTTTCTTGAAATAATCAAAAATTGATAATGAGCTAGTTTCAACTATTGTGGGTAAAGCATGCCTGGGTTATGGTCCAAGAGCAAGTTCTGAACAAAAAGCAGGAATTGGATAGGTTCCCAGAGTGCTTGATTGGTTTGGGCTCATGGGTACCCAATCTTGGGGCCCCATTAAGCTTGTTTGGATGCCAATCATAGCTGGTTGCACCTGACTGACCAGCTTCAATTTTCCTCCACTTCTCCCCAACCATTTATCATCTCTCTTTGTTTTTCAAAAAAGTGGTTTTTTCTCTCTATTCTTTGTGAATGATAGCCTTCACAGCAGTTGAACAAGATAATTTTGAGGATTTGATTGATTTGAGGCTTGCAATGAGAGCAGGTTGTAGGTTGGACGGATGGTCTTGGATGGGGATTGTTGAGGGAGGATAATGGTTGGGATGAGGTAGGAGGGTATGAACATCAGATGGTGGTGGTGGCACGGAGGGTGTAGGATGATAATGATGGCTTGATGAAGTTGATGATGATATTGATTGGGATGAATGAACTCTGCTCCTCATTGTCATCATCCTTGTTGTCCTTTTTGGTTTTGCATATGAAAACTCTAGTGAGCGGTTCATTGCAACCAGGTTTGATTGGTGCCAAGCAGAACTTTACTAGGTGCTAGAATAATTTGGCTGAGCACCAAGCCACACTTGACAAGGTGCCAAAATGACTTGGCTGGGTACCAAGTGAAATTTACAAAGCACCATGCACACTTTTTTAAAAAAAGGTATAAATTTACATTCTGCCCAAATGGGCTTCACATACCATGATAGAAAAAATCAATATTTTGAGATTCTAATACTCAATACCTGGGTTTACATTGTGAGGAACTGAAATGCAAGGTAAAAATAGTGGAAATTGAGATGCAAAATTAAATCAAGTTTCAAAAAGATGAAAAGATGGATGGAATTAA
This sequence comes from Puccinia polysora, assembly GCA_025617555.3. Lineage (NCBI taxonomy): Eukaryota > Fungi > Basidiomycota > Pucciniomycetes > Pucciniales > Pucciniaceae > Puccinia > Puccinia polysora. The sequence continues at coordinate 29,403,160 of CM062615.1, forward strand.
ATTGCAGAAAAAGGATACATTATGCCTTGCCTTGCCTTTTTCTAGTGGTTTTTGAAATTATAAAGACAAAGTTATTACTGTTTACAACTGAGAATTATATGATGCTTAACCCACAAATAAGCATATGCAATTTTTTTTACCTACATTTTATTCCAAGAGGATTATTCAAATTTTACTTATGCTCTCCCTCATCCCTGATGGTTTGATAAATCATCAAATTAATCAATAATGCCCCAGAAATTTATTCCAACCAGCAGCACATCGTTTGGCTACTTGAAGCTCTTCAAGATTGTGAACTCAATTCAGTGGACAAAATTACCTCCCATACCAAGTGGAAAACTTTCTCAATACCTCTTTCACTCTTTTTTTTTTTTTTTGATCCAGCTCTCTCTTTGGCACTGTACCATGTTGTCACCCTCTTTCTTATTCATTTTATATTTCTTACGGTCAATCATTGATTTTCCCATAAAACTTTGGACATGATTTTGATGGAATTGGTGATGAGAAAAAAATTGCAAATTGACTGAGAATTTATGTGCAAGCCATTGGCAAATTGATTCCAAAATGATTTGCTTAATTTACATTTTTCTTGAGGCGGGCAGGGGGGGGTGCAATGGGGATAGAGGGAGAAAGAGGGGAAAGCTTCTCCCGCTCCATTTAAGCCCAATAGGAATAGTGTGACTGCAAAAGGCAGGACACGGAGACCGCAAGAGCTTGTAGGTTTACAGTAGCAATAGTTATTCAAAGATGACAGTTTATTTTTGAGCCTTTGCTCCTCATCTTATAGCCCCTGTCACCATTACAAAGGCACCAGATTAACATCAGATCTCAGCCTCTACTGGTGAGAAACTCCCTGGATCAAATCTGTCAAAGGCAAAGAACCAAATAACAAATGAAGCTACTTTATATAACAACTCGTCTTTCAAAGGAGGGAGGCCATAAATGCCCCCCCCCCAACACCAAAGGAGGGGGGGTTCACAAATTTCAGTAGGTGAGAAAGTACTGCCCTCGCGTCTTTAATCTCTTACCACTTCCCCCCCCGCCCCCCTTTCCTTGAGTAATCCGGACTCTTTGGGGTGGTTTTGGAAGTCACACGCTCACCAAAACATGTAATTCTCTCTCCGACGTTCTCAAGACTTCGCCCCCTTCCTGCATTCCTGATCAGAAGAACGTGGGGAGTGGGATGGGAGAGGCGCGAGCGTAGGGGTAGAGGTTCGATATGGATTGGAGGGTATGATCAATTCTTCGCGATTTTTTTTTTTTCGTTTTGTTGAAGGCTTCTTCTTTTCGGACATGTTGTGTGGAAGGAAGGGAGGAAGAAGGAGTCGAGCCAAGACTTGATAATACTGGTAGTCAAAATCAAAATCGACGTTTGATGAGGATGACAAGAAAAAAAAAACATACAATCGTACACGCACATACCGTATCTATCAAGGAAGAGGAGGCAAGACAGGGAGAAGAACATTTTCGAGACGCAGTAGGATGTATGTATATATTCACCGGACAATTTTCGTTGGTTTTTGTTGCTCTTTTTGTTCCTCTATCGTGATGATCCGAAAGGACCCCATCAAAGAGAACGCAAGTCTGGCCGCAATGGATTGGAAGGTCAGGATGGAAAAAATAAAGAAAAGTAAGACCCCGGCGCAAGATGAGCTCTGAGCGAAAAAAAGGTGTGTGAAAAGTCGACATAGAAAATGCAAATGAGGTTGATAATGATAAAACAAGGATGGGTTACGAAATCATTTGGGTTTTTTGGTGATCGAAAAAATCCGGCTTATAAGTTCTTTTCAGAAATCGAAACAAAAAAATTAAAACAATCGGGTTTCATGTAATCAAAGTTTCTCAAGTCGCGTGATCAATGGAAATTATAAGCTAATACGACAACCCAAGAATTGACTTTCCAATGAGATCGACGATTTTAGGAAGAAAATGGATAGGAAGCAACGGTAGAGCGCTCTTATCGACGAGTGTGCGGGTAAACTCGTGTTGACTCGTACCCTGCCCTCCTCGTGGAGAAAGAAACACGCGTACCAAGATCGGGGATTGCAAGCGAGTTACATTAAGGACATTATAAGCAAAAGGGAAAAAGTACACGTGAGCGGGGCCAGTATATGTCTGTTTTATCTTCATATTCCTACTTGAGCATTGAAACGGGTCTGTTATGATCGACGCGACTACCGCTAGTAGAGTAAAGGCCGAGCCACCACCTTTCATGGCTCGGGGCCGAGTGACTCTTCTCGGACCCTCTTCAGGGCTTGATTTCTAGCAAAGATGCTGGCCTTCAAAAACTTCCGGTTTGCATACTTCTTGTACACGAATCGGTCTTCAAATCCATCGGTTGACAGGAACTCGATGAGGAAAGTCATCGGAGTAATTAACTGCGCTTCGGTGTAGCCAGAATAAAAAACAAACGCGTCGCTCTGCAATGTGAGGGAGGAGAGCGCCATCAGGTAAGCAATATTCATTGATCGAGTTGGGGGAAGGGGGAATCGACTGACCCAGTCAGCGCCCAACATCCGACGCGCTGTGTACATCCCAATCGCAGCGATCATACTTGACTTGGCCCGCAGGAATCGGTGATCGAGTAAGGTTAGCTCCATCAAGAATTTGGACAGGGTTCGAGTTTGAATATCATAATCGTCGGCCTTAGAGATTCGACGTAGCCAGGAGTAGGGTGAACAGTACGACGAAATCTTGAATTCCAGGGTCTGGAAAAGAAGGCGGGCAGACTATTTAATACACCCATCTTGGTGGCATAGAGACAGCACACACTTACAGTGAGAAGAATCTTTTCGCCTTTCAGGATTTCATCGCGGGTGTACCCATTCTCAGTCATGTAGACAAATTCTTCGACGCTCGGGGCCATGATCTCCTCGTACTTGGCGGCAACAAACATGGCTGTAACGCCAACGAGTTGGAATTTCACAAGGCTGACAACCCTCTTGGATAAGAAACGATCGATGATGTTAACGGCGATCCAAAGGGTTTCGGGTAACATGTGGTAGCGCATGTGAACTTGAAGCAACCAATCAATCAAGGTTGTGCGCATGTCCCATTCAATTTCGGTTTGAGAGTCCATGTATCTAGGATTGGGTAAGGTCGATTCCTGCATGACGAAACGATCATGATGACGTCAGTCTGCAATGTGAAAGAATTTGGCAATACGCAGGGCGACGGTGAATACAAACCTCCAGCTCTTCCATGTACTTGAAAATCTCTTCGCTGTACTCGGCAACCATTGTTGCGTCCCAAAAGTCCAACTCTTCTTGAAAATCTCGTCTGATGGCTTGTATGACCTGTTGGCATTCAAGCTCCTCTTCGGGTGGAAGCATAAGCCAGTTATCCGATGCATGCGCATCGCCAGAATTATCAACGTTGTTTCGGCACAGACTTAATTCATTTTCGTCTGAAGATGATGTGGATTGATGCTGCGGGTGTTCGTCTTCCAACATCCCTTCTACATCGTAGATAGCACTAGCCATGTTGTCAGCCTCCAATTCCGCAAATATTTCTTTTGATGATTCAACCATGTCACGCGACGCCAATCCATCCGTGCAATCAATAACCATCTCATCATCATCCCCTTGGGGAATGACATCATGGAGGGCCCCGGTCGAGCCGGAGCTGTCCTCCGAACGGTCGACGTGGATCTCTTCGTCAGAATCAGCCACCCCTTCGACTTCGTTGATCTCCTCTCGTAGAACAGTCGGTGCTGCATTGGCCCATGGATTCGAAGAGCTCGTTGGTTTTGAGATAGACCTGCGCTTGGGGCCGTGTCTGATGGAACTGAGACTCTGAGCGGAAGCTCGATTTTTCAAAGTGGCGGCGAGCTTGATGCCGGCATGGCCTCCATAAGTGGCAGCAGAACTTTCGAAGGACGACAAGGCTTGGTGGGAAGAGTCAGAATGATCCAAGGACGCTTGACTGGCAACTTTGCGAACTTTGGGAGGTTTGATGGCGATCTTGCCGTCCAGAGCTTCGACTTCAGACTTGTTCGGAACACATGCCTTGAGGGTCGGAAAATGTAAAAAGATCAGTGTAAGATTAGCAGGTTGGGACTGCGAGGAAACGCAAGGCACACAACGTACCTTCACCGCATTGCTAACGTCACCCAGAACTTTTCTTCCCAAAGCGCTATTCCCGCCGGTTGAGGATGAACTTTTGTGGCTGGCATCTTTAGAGGTCGATGAGCCGATTCCAGAGATCACGGCGCGGGTTGACTTGGGTATCAGAGCAGCTTTAGAGCGTTGGGGACCAACGAGTGAATTGACGGGAGCATTTTCGTCAGCCAAGGAGATTGAACGCGCGTGACCACCGCGACTGTTAGTCCGACGAGGGGCCATCTGTGTGGATTAGAGGAAAGTAACATAAGCGAATAGAGAAGAGAGTGCGGCCAAATTTCGACAGGGGCTGACGAGTAAATTTGCCTGATGGGAAAGAATGACCTACAATGACAGATGTTTCGAAGGAATGGAATAGTAAGGGGGAGAAATGTAGTGAGAGTGAAGAGCCGGATATCCCGGTTGACGAAGAATATTAGGTGGACGGGGGAAACGAGGAGGGTAGCAAATGAAAGTAAGGAGGTCGTTGATCGCGACACTGTGAACAGATTAGAGGAGACAGACAAAAAAAAAATCGGAACACGTGAGACGAAGGAGAAAGTGAGATGGCGGATGGGGAGGGAAGGATGAGAAGGATGATAGATAAGAACCCAGACTTACCCTGTTCGTATGGCTTGTCGAGTGAGGGAGGAACAAGAGGACGAACTGGTATGATGAGTAGGTCGCAGGGGTAAGAAAAGGAGCGGGGAGGGGGGGAGGTTGGACGCTTAGTAGATGATCAAGACGTTGATTGCACAAGGCACTGCCAAATTACGAAGAGGGCTAGAGGGAGAGTTAGACTGAGGACTGAATGGATGGAATCAGAGTGAGGGCGCCAGGTGTGATGGGGTTAGGCAGAGAAGCTGACGAAGGTTGAAGCCAGGAGTGAGATGACAACCGATTGATTGAGATGGGTAAATTAGAGATATACGGAAGGGCACAAGCTAGTGGTTGAACAGGGGAGAGGAATGGGAGGTTGAGATCCAAGATCAAAGCGCGGATGAGACCAATGTGAAAAAAGTGTGGCAAGCCAGTAGGGTCAAGAAAAGAAAAGCAGAGGGGGAGGGGGAGGGAGATGAGCATGAGCCGGTTAGTAAGTATGTATGAATCAACACCGTGCACAATGAAAACACTGATGGCTCAGTAAGGAAAGGGACGGGATGAGGATTAAGTGATATTCGGTTGAGACGGGTTGGATGGTGATAGGGGTGGGTTGGTCAAGATGGACGGAAAGATGGGATGAGCTGAGGGGATGGGATTTACTCGTGGATGTATAGGGGCGTGTGGAGGATGCGCAGTCCGGCTGGATGGAATGGACGACGGCTGAAGGAGACTGGGGTGGTTCGGGCCGATTGCTGGTGCGGTTAGGGTTGTTTGCGAAGTTGCCAGTGAAGAGTGAAAAAACAGGGGGAGGTATCCAACGTCAGCGTGGGAAAGATTGAGAAACAACTCGGAAGGGAGAGGGGGATGGATGCTGAGAAAGTAGGATGAACCAAGGAGTGTATGAGTGTGTGAAAGAGGGGTCGATGGATCAAACGAAGGTGATGGATTTGAGATGGACAGAAGATGGTAGTAGAATACCAGCAGGGACAGATGAGGCGGATGGGTGAAATGAATGATGTAGGCAGGGGGAAGGGAGGTTGGAAGGCGGGCAAGAAGAGTGCTAAATATTTATCTCTCGTCGCCACAGAAGCTTCCAAGGAACGATAGATGTTAGAGGAGGGTGTCAAGACGAGGTGAAAGGGGGGTTCGAGTCAAGGCAGAGGACTAGGAGGGGTCTTCTCGAGAGAATCAGTTCTTCCCAGTGAGAAGCATCAGTCGAAGATAGGCTATGGACTTGCGACCCATTAGGGTGATCGATCGAGTGGAGAGGAAGGAGGGACATGGTGTGACTTAGGCCCATCGAAATGAAAGAAACCATTGGAGGTGGTTGCTCAAAAATGAATGAATTGAGAAGATCATCCGAGGATGGATGTCGGATGGACGGATGACGATGGGTTTCATAGACTTGATCCGATAGAATTAAATTGAGGGCTTAGCTTCGATCGGGATTGAATGATGTACCACAAGCCCAGACGTAGATAATCCGGTCATGCAAAGGTCCGGTGCCTTTTAACATGGCCAGGGCATGACTTGAGAATAGCTAGAGAGAGTGGGAGAAGACGCGTGAAGGAAGAAGGAAGAGCTTGGAAAAGCCGATCGGATCGAGCACTGAGGCGCCATGGAGCAAGAAATTCGAGAGAAGAGCGTTGAGGTAAGGATGGGACGCGTTAAGATCGGACAGTAAACTGACTGGATATGAAAATTGAATGACTGATCGCGAGACGGCCAATTGACGCAATGGCATATGGGCAGGCGGAGGAGAAGGATGGATGGATGGATGGGCGATGATGCTGATGAGAGAAAGGATGACCAACCTGGCAGGGAATTCCCTCGAGGAAAGATGTGGGTGAGAGAGGGGATGGGGGGGTATGACGAAAGATGATGGATGGAATGGATGGATGGATAAATGACTGGATGAGGCAGAAGGGGAGGAGACGAAAGAGATAGAGGGTCGGTGGCTCGATTAAGCCAGGCAGAGCGGACAGATGAACAGACACGGCAGGCCGGAGAAGAGGACGGCGGATGGCGTTTGAGGTTAAAAAGGGTGGACTGAGTAAAGTAGGTTGCAACCTACTGATGACTCTGGAGCAACAGGAGATTGACAACAGGTATGGCAAGGAAGGGATTGAGATAGGATATGAGAGACAGAGGGACGGCGGATGACAGACGGAGAGTGGGATAGAAGGACCTCTTAAGAGAGAGAGGACGAGAGACGATGGAGGGGAGAGAGAGGGAGAGAGGGAGAGAGAGAGGAGGAGGATGAAAGATGGAGAGATGGAGAGAGAGAGAGAGACTTGATGAAAAAGTACCGGAAGATGAGTTGTCACCCGAAGATTTCAATCATCAATCCAGTCTATGACTTCCTGCCATGTACGACCAGCATGACCACGAGAGGAGGAGGAACTGGACGGAGCGTGTCAATCGCCCAGAACTAACTCACTTTCACTTCACTTTCGACTTGACTCTGTAAATTGGATAACAGCGGCGATGGATCTTAGTATTCTCTCAGTAAGACTACAGGTATGTATGTAGGTATGTATGTATGTATGTATATATTTATGTTACATACGTATACTATACCCAACACCCGATGTAAGTACTCCAACACCATACAAACTCAGTCACTACCGTGTCAAAGGACCTACAGCTATGGAGGGTTTATGGGATCAGAGGTAGTGAATGAAAATATCGATTTATCGATAGCCAACTTGAGACTTGACTCACCTGGGACCTGAGAGGATAGGCCTGCGGGAGACAAGAGAAACCCACAGAGAAGGGTCAGGGGGATATGGGCCTAGTCCGCACAGCTCTAACTCGTGATCTGGCACATATTTATAACAAGCACCTATCGCTGTAGGCGTGTATGTATGTATGTATTGTACAGATATATCCCATCGTCCATCAGACTTGTAGTTGAAAGAATCTCATGTAGAGAGTGAGAAGTCAGACTGTATCATCTTGTATCCATCTCATCTTGTACAATCTTGGTGAGCGGATCAAAAAAAAAAATAAAGTGCCATCCAAAAAGAAAAAAAAAAAAAAAATCCACCCACCACACACCATCTAAGAAGAATCCAATCCACTCATGCCGTTTCGTGTGCGCCGTGCTACTGTACCCTGCACTATCATCATGACTACCATCGGCATCCACTTGTGAGATCTCAAAATCCATTGACTCCATTAGCACCATTGTGTGTTCATACAGCACAATCCATCTTATTCTCCACCCCAAGTAATAAGATAAAACAAGTTCCACCTTACAACGATGTCAACAATCATGACTAAGGTGATTCAGCTCAGGATTGAAGGAGAAAAGACACCCAACCATCATCCACCACTCCAACGACGCATCCCATCAATCACTAGCGTGTCTATCCAACATTCTATCCAGGCCGGCCGAGCGACGAGTGACTCACTCCACAAATGCCTAGCGACGAACTTGTCAAGCGATGTAGATCCCCAGCCCCCCCTCCTCCCTTAAGAAAAAAAAAAAAAAAAAACTTAGTTTCACCCGCGTCGACTTAGGACCTACCAAGTCCATTGGTGTGTGAACAACAGAGATAGGGTCAACTCATGATCATCACCGGAAGAAGAAGAAGCAGTACCACTCATTCCACATCCACATCTAAAAAAAAAAAAAAAAAAAAACAAATCTACGATCTCCCCCCGGCAATCCACGCAAGGGCAATATGCTCAACACCTGTCTGGGCTGTATCTCCTCTGCCTATGCCTGGAGTTGTATGTACATACATACCCACCACTGTAAAACCTGAAACCCTAGTCTACTAGAGTCGAACCAAGGTGATCTTGTTAGATGTAATAGATATCTTCTTTCGGCCGTCGCCTCTGTTAGCCCGAGTAACGGTAGTCAGATGAGCTCACGTACTCGACCTAGTAACACTGCGCCAAACCTTGGGCGATCGGCATCTGTGGGTCTCAATCTCGAGAAATGGTGGGATGGGCTCTGAATCACGAGAAGCCGAGTGATCCATCCCTGCCCTTCCCAAAACTAAGTAGATGATTATATTGGTGACAAGTTCACCATTTAATACTCATCCGTACAAAAAAAAAATAAAAAATAAAAAATAAAAAAAACTTTGTAATGCATCAAAGTGGACCACGTTTGTTTCATCTTTACGCATCTTGCTTTTTGGGGGGGGGGGCGGGGGCGGAGGGAGAAGGACATCCATACGTACGATATTTATTGATGTAGAATCTATACAATTGGGCGAAGGAGGGGCAGAGGCGGCATCTCGGCATCTGAGCAGGTCGACCTGCATCCACATTAGGCTGCGTTTACATAAGATTAAAAAGCCGTCGTCTTGGTACAATCAAATCAAGAAATGTATTGCAAAGAATGTGTTGACATCATCTTTAGTTGACATCATATTGAGACCGACTAACTGGGGTGCTTGAGAGCTCGCCCCCCCCCCGGTCAGTTCGTCCATCGCACCCTAATCTTAATTCATCTCCGAGACCCTCAGGCATACGGCAAGATAATTTTCCTTTCCTTGCTTGTGTGAGTTTTGTTGAAAAAAACATAAAGTGCCTCGGGACAGCTGAAGAAGGAAGAACGATGAGAGGAAAAGAGGAAAAAGCAACCGGTCGGACCCGTTCCCGCAGAGATTCACAGGTGCCCCCATGTTCATGTCCCTGATGGAGCTTAAGCCCTGTTATTGACGAATGTGCGTGTGCGTGATCTTCATTTTTGACTTGAGACGGGTATTTATTTCGAGGCCTGTCAGGTTCATAGTGTTCAGCCGGGGACAGGAAAAGGTTCAATAGCAACCTGTTCTCATTACCGATTTGAAGTGAATCATCTACTAGAAAGCGATGTTTGGGTGTGGGTGTGCATTGCACTGTGCACCCTTACTGTCATATACCACGACACTCAGGAGCAAGAGATCATAGCCTCTAGTGCAACTTCAATCTAGTTCGAAATCAGAGGGGTAGAGGGAAGCAGTGAGAGAACTGATAGGTTATTTGGCTCAAGAATTCCCAAAGCCATCTGAAGAAAGAATGCGCAAGAGACCATGAACATCAAAGATAAGTTGTTAGTTTCAAACGAGAATGATGGTCATCCAAATTCACCAATTTCTGCGAGGAATTCAATGTGGGGACATCACAACTATCCCAGGACCATCCTCTTCCTCCCCCCTATCTCCTAACGCCAGCCAATGGGTATATCCTCTGTCTGTTTCTTTCCCTATTTTTCTCTTCCCTCCCCCTCTTTCACGAGTTTTTTTTTTTTTTTTTTTTTGACTTGACTCTCGCCACCCGCATTTCACCACTTGAAACCGCATGATAATTATTTAGTTGCAGCTTTTAAATTTTGACCATGCCAGCAATGCATATTTATTTGTCTATATAGTTTTTCCTATCAATAGGGCTAAACTAATACAATTGGGGGGGAAGTGAAGTCACCATAACACGCAAAAACCAAAAAACTTCTCATCTCTGGTCTAGTTGGTCACCATATCCATTAAACGTGGATCTCTATCGTCCTTCAATCATCTCGATTGTTGTATGACATCCATGCTCGGGGCCTGCCTTCTTTCATTCTTTGTTTCCATGATGATTATTGCAGTTTCGGTGCCCTTTGGCCACATGTCCCATCCCAAAACGTGGTGCAAATCTGGATCTGTTTTGCTTTCCAACATATTATCCTCTGTTTTCCTATGTGATCGATCATGATGTGAATAATTCCCTCTCCTCTGGGTTTGGTTTTGTTCCATCTCACAAGCTACGCCTCGATCAGTATCATGTTCATCCCCATCACCAAACCCCTAATTTGCCATTCCCGCCGGGATCCGAGTCTCTAAACATGTCAATTACGACTTGTAAGACCTGAATCGATGGTGTTATAGAACTTACCCTTGATTTCGGGCACCGAGCGATCTCAATGCAAGGCTGTAACGAAGTGAATTGGATGGTTCACCCCCCTTGCACTGCTCGCCATCCAACTGAACAGCAGATAGATCTTGAAACAGGTACAACATGTGTGATCATACAACTTTGCATCCTCCCATCCCCACAAACAACCAATCATCTGGTCCCCACCGGCGGAGGAGGGAGGCCAAGGTGATCCTCAGAACCAAGCTGTACCGCGGAAGATATTTGAAGGCACTGGTGAATGAATCGACCGATGTGGGCTTCCAATCGGCGACGTCGCAATCGAGCGTTTCTTCTTCGACCGGCTCGGAGAGATGTATCCATGTACAGTACAGTACATAACCTACCATGTTCGACAGATAAACCTCTCGGTATTTGTGTATAGATTCAGCAACCGGCTCGGTTTTCTTTTTGTTTCCTTTTTTTTCTCTTGCTCTGCTCCGGTCTGCGTTTCTGTACAAGCCTTGACAGATCTGATGGACAGGCGATTGGCGTCTACATTAGATGATGATCGAATTCTTGTATACGTTTGTCATATAAATCTGTGATCGATTACGAAGATCCTGTGTTATGAACACATGTGTGATTTGAATCCCGACCCCACCACTCGCTCTAACAGGTTATGACACTTGTGACCATGCACAGTGCATGGGAATAAATAACGCAATCGATGTCAACATTTTTCACTAATTGATTTGAGGCCGTCATCATGAGTGGTAGCGCCCTATTCCTTCCTCTCTACCCACGCATCCATTCCTCCCTCCTCCACCCCCATCGCGGCTGACACGCTTCAACTCACACAAAGCTCGTTGAAGACTGCCACGACCTTCAGGAACGCCTCCGAGAAAAAAAACAACACAGGACTTACAAAGATCGCCTTGATCAAAAGCTCACTGAGAGGCTTAAGTTGACACATGAACCAGATTGCATGTGCTTATGCATGTACCTCATTTACGGACAGTCTGGAGGATACCTGCTCTTGTCGGCGCCTTCCGTTTCCAGCCATTCAATGCGGCAACTCACCATAAAAACCTCTACGTGTGCTACATTCATACAATCCCTTCTCCAACGCTTGATACAAAATTTCATGAGTCATATTTATGTACACGCACCCGAATCCCGAATGAACACCACGTCTCTGAAACATCAGCGGTGATATCGATGCGTGTTTACTCCAGCATAAATATGTACATTGGCGGTTGTCCAGAGTGGGCGTGCTTACAACGCCGTATCAATCGGAGGCTAGTACGGTTTACCAACCTTACGTCACAGGCCACCCCTTTCTTGCAAATGCTACAGTCTATGATATCCGGTATACAAGGCTTCTGGAGGCAAGTCAGGAGAGTTGGAATTCTGGCCAGATATATAGATTGGCCAACGGTGTTATACAGCATGTAAGTACAATGTAATATGTCAGGATGAGGTCGGGAGATACGTAGTGGCGAGTTAGCAACCACAAGCGATAGTGTACGACAACAACTTTTCACAAGTCATGGACTCATGGAGATGGATATCGGACGGCCTACATAACAAGGTATGATTCATTGTATGAGAGCCATCCGATCTGATCCACCGCATCCTTCGTGGCATGAGAGCAGTACCCAAACCAATACAAAGCTACGCGATCTAGCGAGTTCTCATTTGGTCTGAGTCATCCAGCGGGAGAAAAAAATAAAAATAAAAAAAAAATGAGGAAACTGATTTGTTGCACGCATGGTATGGATTTCACTATGTGTATCTTCAGTATTCTCCACCAATCGTCGGGGTTTTCTAAAAAATACTGTAAAGATTCAAACGAGTTGCAGCCACCAAGTCTCCAACCAGTATTATTCCGCTCGGCAAATGACACCCTCCCCGGGATTCCAAGGCATTCGCGTATCTGTTGTTTTTCACAAGTTGACCCAGGGTACGTGGCATTATTATTGCTTGTCATGACTTAATCAGCTGCAGGGGGTCGTCTTGGTTGCAAATTCTGCACGATCAGCTGCAACTGCACTCACGCCCAAGCATCCTTCAGTTGGAGTACGGATTCACCTTAAGAGAAAGCGTACTCCTAGCGCCCTTATGTCCACACCACTTGCATACATAAATTACACTATAGTTCCTGGGAAGGACCTCTCTGTACACCAATTGATCAAGATGAGGATGATGTATGTAAGCTGGCCCACCGAGCGCTTCAGCCATTCGATTGGCGTGAAAATCGATCAGAACTTGAGAGTTTCAGCATCTATCGGCTGAATCGCTTCTGTTTGTGGCAGGCTGATGGAGGGAGTCTAGGCAGTATTTGATTATCCAACCAAAGTATAGATATCGTTGAGATCACCATCTGAAAACGGCCGAGTTTGATCAAGAGCCTGCATCAGAAGGTGCGTCCGTGATCGTGGGTGCTTTTTTGACAGGTTCGATGCACATGTGGACTTGATGACGGCCCCACGGCCAAAATGAAACAGATTCAAAGAATGTGCTCACGAGGGAAATCGAGATGTGTGAAGGTTAAAATATGTAACCCTGGGATTGATTGCCTCCCGAGATTAAGACCCTCTGTTTCCCAACATTCGTGTCCTCTAGTCTGCGGAGGCGTAAACTTGTTGTTATCCAGATTCATAGTGTGGAACGCTACAAGCAAAATCACACTTTAAAAAAAAGGTTGAAATAACAACCCCGTTGGGTGTGTGAGTTTCTCCTGAGTGGAAAATGTGATAAGCGCATAAGTGAATACAGTTGCAAAGGTTCAAGCGTTGAGGTCCATGTATGGAATACCTGTACTTGGAATCCGGAAAGGTAAATCCATAAATATACATCAAAAAACACGACCATTCACAACTTTTGAACTCCGCTATCTCAAAACATGTATCTATGTGTACACACTGACACAGTACAGTAATGACTTGAGAGCGTGCACATCCGGTAGATCTCCATTTTTTGAATGCAGTGGGATATACAACAGTTCAACCAATTGCGCCAATCTGACATCCGTTACAAGTACCCAATTTGATTGAATCAATATGAACTTGGGCCGATTTATCAACAAATCAAGTGGATTATTGGAGACTTAGAGGTGTGCAGAAACTACGTTCACCATCCGCTACAGTAGATAGGTGAAGGTGTATCAACTAAAATTGCAAGTCCCGAGTCAAGACACAAATAACAACATACATTCAAAACATATGATGCAGCCAATTGCATCCGCTAGTTTGGATCTTGAGGGATACGTGCAGGCTCAGACTCAGCTGGTATCACGCATGAAAGCTCCACAGTTGGTCTCCATTGCTTCAGTGGGTTCTCCAACAGTTCAAACGTGTGAACCAATTGAAATTGTTCTGTATATCGCCTAGGTATCACTTGTCAAACTCGATTCAAACCACTAACACGCTGGCTATCCTTCATGGAGTTAACCACCAAGCCGAACGGGATCCCGGAGAACTATTAAATTTATATCACACAAGTTTAATATATTCTGCATTGTTGATTGGAGTGAGTGTTCTATATCTTTTAAGGAAAATTTGAAGACCCCTGTCATGATCTTTGAGTACCTAATCATGCACATACAAACACTTATGGAGCCATGATCATGGTGAGGATAAATAATATCTGAATTTGATTGACAGGTGAAGATGAGGTCGAGTCATACTTTGCATACCAGCATAAAGCGAGACATATGACAATATCATGCAGGGAGGATGATGGCCCTTTTCTGGTGTGAACTTCCTGAGTTCTGAGAGAGCTCCATAACTAGCCTTGAAGCTTCATCTCTGTTAACTGGCCAAATCAAACTCATGAGTAATAGTGATCTTCCAACTACGCCAGTGGGCCATGGCTAGGAAAAAAGGTGAGACCAACAAGATTCTTGTGGAAACAAGAGTAACAATAGAATGGGTGGCTACAGTCTTCTGTAACCACAAGCCACTGATAGATATATTAATATACATACATAGATTGGATGGAAGAAAAATAAGATATTGACCTCCTTATCATCTGCTCACTCCCGGAGAATCTAGAATCTCACAATGAACCGGGATGGTAAGGGGTGAGTATTATTGATTGGTCTCTATTGAAGCACACCTTGAGTAATTTTACCTTCAAAGTCAAATATAAAATTTGTGATATCCCAAGGGAGTAAAATAAAGAAAAAAAATTATTATTCTCAGAGGGTAAAATAAACAAAAAAATATTGTTCTCAGATGATATTCAATTGAATGTGCTACCCCAGCTCCTGTTCTATTTTTTCTGCACCATATTCTTTGCTGAGTTTCTGGTAACCTTAGAAAATCTACATATGGGGACACATGGTCATGCACATAGTGCAACATCAAATCAAGGTAACACCAAACCACACAGATCATCTGCTTGGGGTTTGTCTACTACTACACTAAAAAATCCAACCTAATCTTGAGTGTACCAAGCTATTATAATTGCAAAGAAAAGAATTGAGAAAAAATCCAACCTTTTAAATCTAATTTTGAATGACATACAGAAATACCATGTTGATCAAGTTAGATTGGAGTGAATACCTCTTGGCATGAAGTATAGAATATTGAAAAAGGTGTTGAAGTTTCTGGATTTCAAAAGTAAGGGAAAGAAAAATAAAACTCAGGTCAGTTGGGAGGCCTCATTGATTCAAGTATTGTAATCAATATCACCTTGAGAAAAAAAAACCATTAAGATTAAATGAGAGGTGAATTTTATGGGGGGTATAGAAGATAGCAAAAGAGGGAAGAGTGAGAAATTCATTAATATTTAAAGAATTTTGGTCATGACCCATTTTTTCCCCTTAAAATATTTTCTAGTTCAAATTGATGAGTGAAATCATTAAAAATATAGTGTGGATATATCCACAAAAAAAATGACAAACACGTGCCTTTATGGATAAAATCATTTCTTTGGGAATGAATTTCAACCCAAGGGAAGAAATGAGATACTTGAATAAGTTGAATTATTTTTTTAGATATTTCTATTCCATTGAATTTAAAAATTCAGCAGTTTCTAACCAAGACAACTTTAAAAACTCAATTCATAGGCTCTCCAAACCTTTCAATTGATGGGGAATTTGGGGACTCCATCCTTCAAAAAATATAGAATTTCAGTAAGTTTTCAACTCTCTTTGTTGAAAGACTTTAGCATGGGAGATACTGGAAATGAATTATTGATTAAAATTCAAAAGAAGCTTAATTTGGATATTTTTCAAAGTAGTTCTGAAGATGAAGAAAAGAAATTAAAATAGCAAAAACAATTCATGATACATCATTAAAACATTAATCAAAAATAAACTTGGAAATAACTCAAAGCTTCTTTGAAGCAGGATAAAAAAAGCAAAAATTAAATCATGAAAAAATGAATGTAAATATTTGTTGAAAATTTTCCAAAGAAGCTTTTTTTAAAAAAAAATGGATGAATAAATAAATAAAAAGGTAAAAGAAGACTCAATAAAAGATTATTTTATTTCTTTTTTCTTTTTTTTTTTTTTTTGAATAGATTTCAAACAATAAATAAAAATGAAAAATGAGTTGAAAAAAAGAAGAAAAAAATCTTGGAATAAAATAAATTTTGAGCTTCTTCAAATATGCCTTGGAGCAAAACGGTAATTTTTTTTCAAAAATAAAATAAATCACAAAAGACTGAAATAAAATATGATTTGAGCTGATAAACTAAGCTGAGAATTTGAATGCAACATTATAATGAAATTCAGCAAAGAAAATGTGAATTGAATAAAAGTTAAATTTGAATTTTTCATGCTTTCAAATGGATGTAAAGCACAATAAAAATCAGTAAAAAGAATAGTTTTTTTTACAGCACTGATCCTTAAAGCCTTTTAGTTTTCAACCTGATTAAAAATCCTTTACTCATGCAGATTTCCTTGAAATCTTGCATTTATCTTATTTTATTGAAATTTTTATTTTTGAAAGATAAACCACATCAATTGGGGTTAAAAATAATAAAATTAGTATTTATAAGAATTCTTCAAATGTTTTTAACCATGAAAAATCCTATAAAATTTCATAAGGAAAGGGGGTGCAGTTATTCTAAATTTTCACCCTTAATTTCATAAACTTTTTATGAGTATCTATGTAATTTGTTGCCACAGTCACTTAGCCAGTCAAATAAATCCCAACAAGAATAGTTTTTGTGGATTTTAAGGATTATTATTTAACCCTCAAAAATTGGACCCAAATCAAAAAATAATAATAAAAGCAGAGCACGTTTTTATTTTCTTAAACCATTTTCTGGAAGGATGTTTAAAATTTTCAGGATATATGGAGGTAAGGTGTGCAAAAATGTATTCACAATCATTATTAAGTTTTTTTGAATCATTCCAATCTGTATTGTGATCATTTTGTTTTGTTTTGAAAAAAAAAAGCAAAAGAATGGAAGCTCAGAAGAAGAGGAAGAGTGGTTTTGAGCTCATTTTGTTAATCATTTTATCACTGAGAAGAATCCAATATTCAGATTTATGGCCTAATCTGATATATTATTCTAAAAATTCAAAGTTTAATCCCTTTCAAACTATTTGAAAATAAAGATATATATTGAATAAAAACCTTTTGGAGATAAAAGCCTTGTGTGGAACATGAAAAAAAAACAAATAAGAATGAGTTCAGGATATAGATAAGAGTGAAGTATTTGGTGAATAACTTGATAAACAATCACCTCCTGAATAACTTCAGAGTCTGGATGAATTCCCAGGCTAAATTTTTGCCTTCATAACTACTACATACACACTTTACTTGGAAGAAAGGCATGATTTTAGAATTTGTTCTCTAAATTGGCACCTCTTTGAAAGAAACACATGAATAGGTGTATCAGAGTTAAAATTTTGAAAAAATTAAATGGAGGACTTCAGGCCTATCCATTTTTTTTTCAAAATTCTATTTTTTTAGCTAAAACAATTGATTCATTGTTTATTTTGATGAAAAAATATTTTTTGAAAAATTGATATTTTTCCTGAAATAAGCTATTTAATTTTTTCAAATTTTTAACTCTGATACATCCTAATAAAGGTATTTTTTACTAAATTGACACCTCTTTGAAAGAAAGATATGATGAAAGAGATTTTTTTGCTAGATACAAACCTCTTTGAAATAAAGACAGGAATAAAGGTACGTTTTTACTAAATTGACACCTCTTTGAAAGAAAGAAAGGATTAAAGGAAAATTTTAGCTAGATTGAAACCTCTTGGAAAGAAAGACATGGATAAAGGGATTTTTTTACTGAAATCCTACCTTCTGGAGTTTTTTCATAATCCAGGAAGGTGTTTTAAACTTAAAAATATGTTTCAATAAAAATAATCAATATAGAGCCTCCAGGTTTCACATGCCTTTTTAAGGCTCAAAGAGGTGTCTGAGGTGGGAATAAATGCCTATCAATGGTGTGTGCAGGGTTCAAAAGACTTACTGGAGTTTTAAAGAAAGCATTTTAAAGTTATAAGGGGAGCTTGAAGTGTCAGAATATCCTTTTTGAGGATGCGTTGCACCTGTGGAGGACTTTGAGGGCTAGTATAAGGCCTCTACCGCCCTGTGGGGGCTCTCTGGGGTGGATTTTATTTGGAGAATTAAATTATGGATATAGGTTTAATTAATCTGAAATGCAAAGGTAAAATAAATATCAGTTTTTTGTAACGAATTCAAATCTGAGCTTAGATTTGAAAAAAAACTTCATGCAATATGAAAAATCAGAAAAATGATGAAAATTCATTCTATTTACACAAAATGTATAATCTGGTGGAATATAAATGCCTTTTTACCAAAAATATTAAAATAAAACTGAATATAACTATTTTGTGTGTTTAAAGATTTTTTTTTTTTTTTTTTCGGAAATATTTCAAGAGAAATGTCTGGGGGTACAAAAATAATTCAAAAAAAAAATATGAAAAACAGATTTTCTTGTAGCAAAGTGAAGATTTCTGATGGAATTTACATACCTTTGTACAAAAAATAAAACAAAAAAAAACCTAGAAAAATGATCCATATACCTATTTCATGAGAATAATTCAAATATTCTAGAATTAAAACAAAAAATTGATGGATTTCAAAACAATACAAAAAACCTTAAATATCAAAAAGAAATTTTGTGAAAGAAGGATAGATATTTCCAGTTGTATGAAAATACCTTCATAAAAAACATTAAGCATGAAATTTTTTTAAATATACTTATTAGGGTGTATCAGGGTTAAGATCCTCACAAAATTGAATGGCTGATTTCAGGCTCATCCATTTTGTTTTTTCCAAAATTTGGTTTTGTCAGCTGAACCCATTGACCCATTAAAAAAATAGGATTCAAAAAATGTTTTTTTTTCCTGAAATAAGATATTTGAGTTTTTTGAAATTCTAACTCTTATAGAACTTGATTGGGAAACAAAATATATATGAAAATACCAAAAAATAATTCATTGAGCAACATAATATTAAGGAACAAAAAATAAAAGGTTGATTTACTTGAATAAGAATTGATATTTCTAATGGAATGTACATACCCTTGTTTTATAAATTGAAAAAAAATAGAAAAATTTTGCATGAAACTCTATTAGGGAGTATCAGAGTTAGCAAACCTGCCATTTTTTAACACTGGTTTATGAAATACACATAGCCCTAACTGGTGTATTTTGCAATTGCGTTTTTCATGGAAATGGAAGATTTCAAGCATCAAATCCACCATTTATGCATTATCATCCATCCACCATCCATTGCATACAAAACACCCATCCATACCTGCACCTTGAAAAATCCATACCAATCCCATCTCCATTGCTTCACACACATCTCATCTCCATTGCTTCTCATCTCCATAGACTTGCATCTACCTTGCTTCACACAAATCCCATCATCATCTCATCACCCCACATAAAATCAAAATATTTCTCAAAATTTCCAATAAAACTTCCTGGCAGAAATTTGAAAATGCAAGAATGCTGACTGAACTTTTATTATTATTTTACTCTTATTCAGACTCAGATTTGTAATCAAATTGCTTAGCTTTGAATTCTTTATTCAAAAAGAAATACATGGTCCCAAGAAGACAGAATTGGGATCAAATGGAAATTGAGCAGCAATTAATCAATTAGGAAATCTATTATAAGTTTTTCATGGAACCATTGAATTATAAACCAAAAAAGTCCTGATTGTCATCCTATATTTCCATTTCTCATTCCTTTTTTGGCCAACCAAAGAAGAACCCAAGGAGATATCTCAAGTGATGGCAACTCAAGGCTTTCCTGATTGCATTGGTTTTGTTGATGGAACTCCTATCCCCTTGAATAAAAAACTCAAGCTAGATGGCAACCACTATTTTGATTAGAAAAAAATGCAATTGATCCATTTATTTTCTAACTCCTTGGATCAACCTTTGATAACACACTGACCAAATATGTTTGATCTTTTTATTGAGATAATCTGTTGCACTAAAACTCTTTTGTGATAACAACAAGAATTTCATATCTCTCCATGCTGGAATTCTGGATTCTTGTCACAATCCATATGTTTTAAATTGGATGTGGATTTCCTAACAACCAGAGAACTACTTTGACCAAGATAAATACCTTCTGGTCAATTCAGCTCATGCTAGCAGGAAATATCTTGATCTGGATTTTTGGTATTTTTCTTCCAAGATCTAAAAAAAACCAATTTCAACTATTATCTTTCTAAATCACCTGTTTGGATTGAACATGCAATTTTTGTGCTGAAAGGAAGATGTGCCAGCTTAAGGGAAATGCAAAACCAGATTAAAAATCCCAAAGACATGAATATACTCATCAAATGTATTATCAGTTGTGTAATCCTTCAAATTTTTTTGGCAAACACCAAAGATGAATGGGACAAAATATTTGAAGAAAATATTCCCAATCCTCCTCAAGTCATCCGTGTCTCATCTTTTCCCTCATATTCTGCCATGAGAGAGAAGATTCTACCCCTCACACTTTCTCACTTTGATGAGTAAAATTCAGTTTTGAAATAGGTAAAAAATCACATCACAATAATTTCTTTTGGGTGATTTTAAATTCACGGCTCAAATGAGCCATGTGGCATGGCTACACGGCTACACCTGAGCCATGCAGACCCCACAAGGCACTGGACCGCCGCGTTGTGACAGCAGGACTACATTTGAGCTGTGTAGAGCCCCACACAGCTCAAATGTAATTTTGTAGCCATGCCACAGGGCTACAAGTCTGGTGGGCAAAAAAAAAGGTTATGAAATAAACCAAAATAAACTGAATAAAAATACAAAAAAAAAAACAGAAATCAACCACAAGATCAAAAAAAGTTGTTTTTTTGGTTAAAAAAACCAAAAAAAAAATAAGAAATAACTTAAAAATAAAAATAAGTAAAAATAAATAAAAAAAATAAAAAAAAAAAATAAAAAAAAAATAAACACTGAATACAACCAGCTCATTTTCTTCAGATTCAAGTAAAAAAATCAAGTTTGACTTGACTATCCCTAAATTTAAAGGGCCAAAAAATGCAAGAAGTCTTTTTACCAGCCCTAAATTAAAAGTGCCAAAAAAATACAACTCTTTTGAACAGCCCTAAAGTAAAAGTGCCAAAAAAATACAAGTCTTTTGACCAGCCCTAAAGTAAAAACAAAAAAAAAAAACAAGTTCAACTTGTGTTAAGCTGATCCCATCACAAGTTCAACTGACTTACCATTGAAATCTTATTCAAAACACGCATCATAATGATGTTAACTAAAAAAAATCAACATAATGATGTTCAAAATTTGATAACCCTCTACATTACTAGAATTACAATATCAGCTTGTTAGAGCCAACCCAAATGATTAAATCAATCCATAAGTTAGAATACCACTCAATTTGATCTTTTAGGTGATCAACCCAACAAGCTTCTTTTTTATAAATCATGGAACATGGTTTGGAAACCATGGATGGGATTGGAATCACATCCCCCTTGAGTAAAATCTGGACCCAATGGTTATTGTTAAAAAAGCAAATGAACACAGGATCTGATTGTTCTTTTACACCCATTTTCATAGGATTAAAAGAACAACATGATTTCAATGAAATGAAACATATTGGTCTTCCATAACTATCAACTATTATTTGACCCATGTCAAGCTTTGGAAGCCATTTCAAAGAGGGATTGTTTTCATTGATGTCATTGACATCAAGTGTTTGTTCTATATTTTCAACATCTTTACTGCTACCAAGGATCTTAGAATAGCACCCCTTCTTTTCCCTCAATTTTTAAAGAATTTCTTTCCAAACTTTAAACCATACATCCTCATCATACCCAAGTGATTTAGCAATGACTCTAAAACCAAAATTTCCATCGCCAACTGGGTCCCAAACCTCACCCAAGAACTTATGTAAGTTCTCAGGTATTTGATTGAGGTAATTTACTTCCTAAAATCAAAAATTAGTCACCCAAAATTCTAATCTCATTAAAGGAATCACCA
The DNA here is from genome assembly GCA_025617555.3 of Puccinia polysora. Classification (NCBI taxonomy): domain Eukaryota; kingdom Fungi; phylum Basidiomycota; class Pucciniomycetes; order Pucciniales; family Pucciniaceae; genus Puccinia; species Puccinia polysora. Next base: position 29,425,155 of record CM062615.1, read on the forward strand.
CTCACAAAAGATGGGCTTCTGTTTGAATCCTACATTGCATCTGCTTCATCATTTGCAAAGGAATCAGATTCCAACAGCACAAAAACCAAAAGAATTAAAATCATTCTTATTTTCTTCTTTGTTGCCCTTCTACTTATCTTTGCCCGCTTAAGTTCCTTTTCAATGTGTTCAAATCAAGAAGGATCTTGCAAGGTATCTGTCAATTTTGGACGGCCTCTGCTTGATTGCAAGACTTTAGGTTCAAGTCTTAGCTTTGATCAATAATTGGCTGTCTCCTTCATCAAGTTCTTCAACAGCCTTCAATAATATTTATCAGGATGATTAAAGATCATTGCATTGGTCTTCTCATGTAACTGAGAATCATTGAGCAGTTAATCAACATTGACCTTTGAAAATTCAAAAGTATCAAATATTAGTCAAGTAGGAATCATCATTTTAGTCAAGTAGGAATCATCATTCAAAAAGCATTTATCACAAAGTGATTTTAAAAATCCAACTTAAACAAAATTACAGAACTAGAACTGCAAGGGTCATCATCCAACCTCCACTGAGCATGAACATCTTCAGGAAAAATGTAGCCTCTTGATGCTAGTATGTCCCCTATTTGGTGGAAACAGGGCAAACCCATAGTCTTGGAGTATGACTTGGTGCACACTTTCCCATCATGGTTCTGCTTTAACCTCTTTAATTGTTCCTCAACAAGTTTAATTGCCTCTAAAGACAACTTGTATCCCAACGGTAACAGTTCAGTGGGAAGAAATATTGCTAACTTTATTCAAGAGTTGTAAAGGGATGTCTGAATGGATTTAATTTGATTTGAAACTGTTCCTTCTAGGTTTTTCCAAACATCAAAAAATATTTCCCAGAGAATTTGCAAGGAATCCTTTGAGAGCAGCATGGGCCCCTTCCACCCAAGACATTTTTTTATTTCCAAAGTCAGGGTTTTTGCAAGTCCAAGCTGTTACAAACGTCTCTTTGATATTTAAGATGTTATTTTTCATATACTCAAGATGAAGTGATTTTGCCCTTACTCTGAGTTCTTCATCATTGAACTCTGCCTCCTACTTGGTTTTAGAGGCCCCATAGTTCCCCAACAGAGACATAAAGCTTTTCCATCCTTCAAATTCATTATTAAAGCAAACTATACAGTTTTTTTGTATGTTTTTAGACAAGTTCCACAAACAACACTGTCTTTTTGACTCTGGGAAACTAGATTAAATGGCACAAATCAGATCTTTTTCATGGTCTGTCAAAAATAATTTGGTAAGTCTCTCAGGATCATAATCCAGCTCCTTTAGTGAATTTACAGACCAAAAGTAGAATTTTGATGTTTCTTTTGTTATAAAAAAAAGAGATTTAGTGAAGGTTGTCTGGTTGGAAGTAATTCCTACAACATGCAATAGGGGGATGTTGTAATTATTTTTCTTATAAGTAAAATCCATCATAGCTATATGATGGAATTGCTTGCAAAGCTTTAATGACTCTGGGTGAGCCAAGAATAGGGCTGCCAAGTGACCCTCTCCACTATATTTTGCTTGATGAACCCAACCCAAATTACCAAGTTTATCAAAGAGGACCTCCCTAACACTTTTCTCCTTCATTTCTTCAAGCGCTACCTTACGCTTAGTGTTATAGATTGTTTGGTCATCAACATATTTGCCACCATTGATCTTGCTCAATTTTCACCTTCCTTTTGTAAGTTTGCCTTGACCGTTAAGTGAGAAATTTCCCAGAGTAAAACAAAATTCTATCACAGGCTGAATCAACATATTTATCATGCTTTGAGTTGGAAACTGTTAAAGCATAACCATGCTTCATTGCCCATGTTTGACAATACACTTGTGCCTCTTCCCTAGTCGGAAAAGCTCTCACAGGAGGTTGAGACAAGTGGATCTGTCATAGTTAAATAGTTATATTGATGGCATGCACCCCATCAGTTTCAATCAAATCAAATACGGCAAAGACCAGTAACATAAAATGTTACTCACCACCAGAGGTCATATCCATTTGTGGAATTTTTTTTTCTCAATTGTCACCCTCAATGAGGATGCAATTGGGGCTTCAAATGATTCAGTAACCAAATCCTTCTTTTCCACAGCTTTGTTCATTGCACTGTTTTAGTCCTTGAACACAGCCATGTTAAAAGGAGGGCTTGCCACTGTTCCCATAATGCAAAAAAAAATGCAATGCTACTTCAGTATTCAATCCAACTTTGAATTGAACAGCTACCAAGATTTATCAATTTAAAGTTGAGAAAGATCAATTTTGTGGGATGTTTTATTTGCAGTTTCATATAGTTTCAATTTAATTTCAATTTAATTTCACTCAATTTCACTTTAATTTCTCTTTAGTGTCACTTTGTGATTGCTAGATGTGGAACAACAGTCCCACATAGTAAGTGTTGCGCCCAAATTTGGGTTTATGGAACCCAAATGTGGTCCAGGGGGACCCAAAAAGTTTGGCATGACCCCTGGGGGGCCGCTTACCCCTGAAAAAGGCTCAAAATGGCCATGTATGGGGGTAAACGGCTCAAATACGCCGTTTATGGGATGTATACGGCCCCCCAGGGGTTGCACGTGTTTGAGATGACCCCTTGGGCACATATAGACGCTTTTTCTGGCCCACACGGGCGTCTTGGACGCGTGTATGGGCCCCCATGCGTTCATTGGGTCATATAGGGCCCTACACAGCTCCCACACAACTGGTAGTTGTGAATTTAAGATCACCCTTTTTTTTTTGTTCAACCAAGAATCCTAGGATGGCTTGGAGGTTTTTTTTTTTTTTTTTTTTTTTTGGTGGACATACAAAAAAAAACAAAACCTCCACCTAATACCTCACCACTCACATCACCCTAATCACTCACCAGTCCACTAATTCCTCCTCATCACCAAAACAACTCACTCACTACCACCACCTTTCAATCTTCACCAATTCACCACAACCTTCACCTCATCAACACACCCACCTCACCAAGAACACAGCCACCTCCCACCCAACCCCAATCAAACCTCTGCAGTGAGTCCACCTCCCCTCATCAAATCTGATCTAATTGGTTCTAATGCAAGCATTTGATCAATTTATCAAACTGCAAGAAATTGATCAATTGATAAAACTGCAAGCAATTGATAAATTGATCAAAATGAAATAAATTGATTGATTGATAAAGCTGCAAGCAAATGATCACCCCCCCTTCCCCCCTTTCCCCTCTTCCTTCTCCTCCTCCCCCCCTTCCTCCTCCTGGATGATTAAAAAATGGAACTGACCTTTTTTTGGGGGGGGGGAGATTGACAGGTATTTTTTATATTTTTTCTATGTTTTTTGATAATCTACCTTGATTATAACTGACTAATGATTTTTTTTTTGATTCCACAAAATGCAATACACTGTTCCAATCCTTGCTACTTCTACAACAACCATTTTTCTAGAATTCTGATTCTTCTCCCACTCAGCTCAAAATTTTACACAATGATTAAAATCCTTTCTTGATCCTAACCCCAATTGAAGTATTTGGATGGGAGGAAGTTATTTGATAAGCATACAGAGAGGTGGCAAGAATAGGGCTCAAAACCAAGATTCCAAAATCTTTTTGGAAGTAGCAGAGGGGGAAATCAAGGAAAAGGTTTTTTTGTCTCTGCAAAAACTAAAAACTTTGGATCTGTATCCCGCCATAATTTCCAAAAAAAAAAAAAGTCAAAAACCCTCCCCTGAAGAGCTTGAACAGGCCAAAAAGAAGATCAAAAAGTTCCATTTCTTCTCCTCTGGAAAAGTATTTGTTCATGATCAATCCAATAATGAGTCTCTGGTTGCAATAATTGAATTTTTCCCTTTGAATAAAAAAAATGAAGGAAAAACACACCCCCTCCTTCTCTTCTTTGGAATTTGGATCCCACCTCACTCCTTTTAAATTTTCTCCACAGATTTAAAACAAAGTGGTGTTGTTAAAATGGTTTTGTCAGAAAAAACTTACAAGCACTGTAAGTCTCCTTCTTTGGAGAATGCCACTCATACAAGGATGGCCATGTATATGAAAATCAACATAACAACTTAGAACACTTGCAAGGACTTGAAAAGTGGAAAAATATACTCTAGAAAAAAAATTAAATAAAAATGAAAAAGATTTGTTTATTGGTGGAGTTAAGAATAGTCTTTAACATTTTTGTGATCAAAAATATTTTTTTTGTTTTTATTTTTACAACATCAATCCAAGTAAATATATTTACAAGCCAAGAAATTGAGTAATTTGCTGGATTTCTTCCCCTATTCTACTTCTACCAATACATGCCATGGCTACCAATAACCTATCTTTTTTTCCATCACCAGTTGTTCCCTCTCCTTTTCCAGTCTGTCTCCAGTTGATCCTTATCCTTTTCATCTTTTTGAAACTCCTGCTCAGCCTGTTTCAGTTTTGACTCACCATTCAATTTTTTTGATGAGCAAAACTATCTGCTTTCTGCTTTTGACAATCAATAGCCAGTTGAATATCCCACCTTTGCTTTTCAAATTCAAGTTTTCCTGATTCAATTTGTAATTTCACTGTTTTTTGTAGAAAAATATCAATGAGCTGGTTTTCAAAAGCAAGGATCTTCCATATATGCTCTTACTTTAATCTTGCTTCTCCATGATATATTTGAAGCCTGAAAATTCGGAAGTGTTTCTCCTGTTTTGATGGCTATTGGGTTTGATGTTGATGGAATTGGAGGCATTTTGATTTCCCTTTTCAGAGGATGTTTGTGTGGGAACTTTGTCACTCTAATTTGAAGCTGATGTAGGAGGCCCCATTGGGTTGAGTTTTCAGCCATTAAAAAAAGGATCAGCCTGTTTTTTTAAAATATAAATCAGTCAGGATTAACCGGACAGAAAATACAAGTAATTGAACCCTTACTTGAATACATTTTGATTGTGATGGAGATAGTCAAACAAATTTATCCTCATCAACAAAGTTGTTGGGTTCTTCCACCCCAGGAAGGGAGAAATCCAAAGGAGTAAGTGAGGGGTCTAAGGAAGTGTTTTAATCATTGATAAATGCCAATGTAGACATGGTTGGAGCTGATTGTGTTGGAATATCCACCTCAGTGTCAGATTGGGGCCACTCAAAGGTTTCATCAGGATCATCATTGCTAGGATGAGCATCCACAGCCAAGTCCTCAGCATCAACTGAATTGGATTTTTGGGTTTCAAAAGCAGCTAAAAGGGTGATGTTGGAATTCTTTACAAATATTTCATCCATTTGAATATAAAAAGGAAAACTCAAGTCCAACTTATCTAAAACCAGGTTGATTCCCTTGGCTTTATTTGAGTCCATGATACCAAAGCCAGTGGAGATTGAAATTGATTGGGCCTTTTTGTACTTGGCTCAATAATTTGCAAATTGCTCCCTCAAATGTTTTGGTGAAAGATCCAGGCTAATTTTTTTTATTCTTCAGTTAATTGGCCATCAGGAGATAAAAATTAACCTTAGAGAATGTAGGTTGGCCAACTCATGTTTCATTGTGGGATCCAAATCAAGTTTCATAGTTGGTGGGAATTTTGAGCCATTTTAACAGGATTACCTGATCAGATCTCTTGAGCTGAATTTAGCCTTTGGAAGCTGATGGGGGAGGATTTTTTTTGCAGAGTTCCTTGGGGATGTTTGCTTTGGTGCATTTTATTTTTTTGTGGACTTTCAGGAGGAGTTTTTCTGAGGGTCCATTTGAAAATAGTAAGAGGGATGAATGTATGAAGAAATGAGAGCAATAAAGAAATGAGAGCTAGGAAGTGATGAGAATGATAAATTGATGAGAGTGATGAAGTGATGAGAGAGATAAAGTGATGAGATTCATGAATGGATGGAGCCATGAGATCAATAAAGAAATGAGAGTTAGGAAGTGATGAGAGTGATAAAGTGATGAGAGTGATAAAGTGATGAGAGTGATGAATTGATGAGAGAGATAAGGAAATGAGAGTGATGAAGTGAACAGGGGATGAAAGATGAAGCAATGAGGACAGCAATGAAGAGATGAGAGAAATAAAGTGATGAGAGTGACAAATCAGATTTTTCCAATGAGGTTGGAGGTAGAAGGAGGTGAGTTTTGAAACCAGGGGTGTATGAAATGGACTGATGTGTTTTTGAGGTGGTGAAAGCCTTTAAATACTTTATCTAAAAAACCATTGATTTTCAGGTAACTCTGACATGTCTGATGTGAAATAAGTGGGGTTTTTTATTTTTAATGGCAGATTTAAAATGGCGGATTTTGTTTGAAACCTGCCATTGAAAAATTGTGGGTTTGGTTAACTCTGATACGCCATATTAGGACATATCAGATTTTATTTCTTTAATGATGGGTTTCAACCAAAACCCCCCATTTCAGCCTGCCATTAGAAAATGAAAAAAACCTACTGATTTAACAAAAGGGGAGTCAGAGTTAAGCAATAAATTATTAGTTTTTTTTCAAATATATTATATAAATTTACCTCTCTTTATGTTTCCTACCCCATATGATACTCATGAAGATCAAAGAGATAATTGAAAATTATGAGAAAAATGATAGGAACAGTCACAATAATCATTCAGAATTCTTTACAGTCAGCATATGCACACTCACTAGACTACTGCTACCACACCTGCCATCATCATTTTCATCATTGCCATCAAATTCACCTTCCTCATCCACCCTCATCCATAATCATCTATTTTCCCAACTTGGAATCATAGTGAGATGGATCCAAAAAGCAAGTGTCCCAATGCCATCAGATTGGGTAACTTGTATCAACCAGATCCTAATTTACCTCTCAGGGGATGATTGTATGATGGTAATCAGGATGCAGATTTGAAGCAAGCAATGGAACCTAGCCAATAAATTGTATCTCAAACTCTTCCACCTTCAATCCAATCATTGAAAAGTTAAAAAAGGCTGGAATATCTCCAACCAAAGGCTTATATTGATTACAGATTGAACAGAGGTGAGAGGAGCAACAAGGCTTGTAGGAGAAGGAGTTTCAGTAGGGTGGGTAGGGCCCCTCATTGGCCAGATGATGAACCACCCAACTTGGGTTGAAAATCCAGTCTTCACATGCTTGCCAAGAATGTTTTAATTCTCCAGAAAATAAATGGTGGATGGCTAATCTTCCAAGCCAATCATCCCAATCCAACCCTCATCCCCAGCCCCAGCGGAGTAGCTCTCTAAAACCCCTCTTCCCAAGGGGTTTAAAGGCTTTTAATTGACTGATTATTTTCAATGTTGAAGCCAATTCCATTCATATTAATGAAGCTTGCTTGGTAGAAATATTAATTATGGTTCAATCTCATAATGATTAGATTCTGGCCATGATTACTCTTGGTTGGGAGAAAAAAATTCAGCAACCCAAAGGATGGTTCTGAATTTTCCCTGTTTACAAAAATGTTTTGATTTTGAGATGAGTTGGTGTTATGATTAATGGAAGATGATATCTATTTTTCTCTCTGAGGTATGATTATAAGTTTAGGTTTTTTTAATCCTTGATATGGTTGATGGTTATGTGTCTTTTTATTGGTTTATGAAGATCATGAGTACTACTAAATAATCAGTAATTTATCATGAGCTCATTGGAAGTTTTTGATATTTTTGGGATTAATAAAAATTCATCTAGGTTAGGAATGGATCATTATCGATTTTGATAGGAGTTCATTGGAGGGAAAGGGGAAAGATGGTTTGAAATTTGTAGATGATGAGGTGAAGATAAGTATTTTTTTATTTTGATGGATGGTGTTTCATAAATGGCGGTTTAGCTAAATCTGATACACCATATTGAAAGAGAGGAATTAAAATATGTGGAAATCTTGAAAAAATATCCATCAAGTACAAGAATAATGACAAAAAAAAATTCATCAAGTACAAGAATAATAACAAAAAAAAATCAAAAGGTCATTTATTTGAATAAAATATAATATTTCAGATAGAATTTCAATGAATTTTTACAAACTTTAAAAATTGATTCAGACATTATTGATAAAGAAATTTAAGTATATTGATCCAAAAATGTTCAAAAATTGAAACAAGAAAGCTATCAAATATGCAAAGCAAGAAACATTGGTTTCTTTTTTATTAAAGAAAATCAGTCCTGGAAGTGTACTATTCTTATTTCTGTAATTCATTAAGTTCCTTTGGTAATTATTCATTATATTTTAGTTAATCTCAGAAAACAATTTTATGTGAAATTATTGTTATTTTTTTTGTATTTGGTAAAAATTTATTTACATTCTGTCAGAAATATTCCTTTTTATTTAAAGAAGTCAATTTTTTATTTTTCAATTATGATTGTGTTACTGAATGAGTTTTTTGTTGGTCTATTTCAAGATATTTGGATTCCCCCCATAAAATATTAATATTTATAAATTTTATATCTAAATCCAATAGGAAATATCCATCCTTATTAAAAGAAATAATTTTTTTTATTTAATCTATCAGGGCATAACAGAGTTAGCAAAACCACCATCAGAAACCTGCAATTTTTTTTACCAAACCCACCATTAAAAATGGCAGGTTTCTGAAATACACATAACACCTAACTGGTGTATTTCAAAATAGCAGGTTTCATGAAAATGGCAAATTTAAAACACCAAATAAGCCATTAATACATCTTCATCTATTACCATGCAAAACACCCAAACACCCCTCCATAATCATACACCAATCCTATCCCTTTATCAAAAATCTTGACTCCATTCTAACTCTAATCTGCCCCTACCCACCTCAGTCCTCATAATTTCTCATTTCATGGGTGGTATCATTGCTTTCAAATCACTCAAAAACCTTCATTTGTCATTCCATGGGTAGTATCATTGCTTGCAAATCACTCACAACCCTTAATTGCTCATTCCATGGGTGGTATCATTGCTTGCAAATTACTCAAAACCCCTAACTACCTTGATTGTAGTTTCAATACCATCATCTCCCTCAGATCCACTTACTTGATCCCTACCATCAACTTTGAGCATGGAATCTAGTAAGTTTATGACCATCTCAGCACACTCTGGCAGCAATCTTATTCATCTCAACTCAATAGTCAGTGGAAAAGATTGGAGAAGAAATGATATGAGTTTGAAATGAACAAGGAGGTGTAAGATTGTAGCATGATTTAAATGGGAATCTTACTGGCTTGCACTTCATTCATCTTAACTTTGATCATATCTCATTTCCAACAAATGTAGGTATGGAAGAGGATGAAAGATAATAAGTAAAAAGTGGAATGAAAAACACTTTCTAGTCTTTGAGCAAAAACTTAATAGAGATACCAGAGCAGAAAGGAAGCCAAGTATCAGGGGCACAATGATATCTGATTCCAGAGATTACCATGAGCAGTGCTCAGCAAAAGCAAATGAATGAAAATTTTGGGTCATGAAAATATATGTGCTAGGAGGCATGCTTGAGTATGAAGTATCTAAGAATAGATTGATAGGATAATGGACAAAATGGCCTTGATTGACTCAAGTTTGACAAATGGTATGAAAAATAACTTGGAAGAAAAGCAAGATAAATTCAAAACTTGGACAGTGGGAGACCAAATTGTGATCAAAAGGTTATCAATTGGACAATTTGATTGCATATTCCACACAAGATTTTGGGTGTGTTGGTTTGGAGGTATTTTTTGATGAGTTCAGAACTTTTGGTAGGGAATGAAGGATGAGCTGGTTGATCTGATTGAGAGGTTGAGTAAACTGAGGCAACCAATTGGTTGGCTTGGCACATCATTTTCATAAGCTGGATATCAATTGCAATTTTGCCCCAAAATTCAAATTCCTGTGTTTTTTCTTGACAAGTTAGAGCCCAAGCTGGACTTTCTGGAAACCAAGTGGCAAGAAATGATGTTTTGAGTGGGTGAAGATTGCAATAAACTTCACAAGATCCAATTAGTTAATTATCTGTTCAAATTATGTCTTAGGTGTCACACAACCACCCCATGTACTATAGGGCAATATTAGATGATTGTGACCACCAATGAGGTTACTGAGTGTGAGGGGTAAGTGAAAGATAGCAAGGCTAACTGCAAAGTGCAAAGTGGGGTTTGATGGCTCAACAAACAGCAAGGAGAATGAGTTTTTCAAATGGGAGGAAACTAAAGCCAAGCCCAATGTGATGACTTGTTTTAGCAAAATGCAAGAATGTATGAAATTAACTAACTGAGGAGAAAATCTTCAGGCAGGGGGCTTAGCCTTTATAAGGTAATACAATTATGACTGATAAAAACCAATGGATGGCTACCCAAAGCTAGGTTGCAATGATTCAATGAATGACAGGAATGGAATAAGAAAATGAAATAACAGTACAATTTTTTCCAAGGTTGTAGCTTATGTGCAAGAAAATAGAACATGAGAGTAGAGAGATGTAATGGATGAGACATGGAAGGAATGAAATGTGGGGAAAATGAGGATGAACAGATATAGTTATGCAGGGAAGGTAGCTAGTCCATTGGAAAACTATACAGTTGATGCAAATATCTAGGCATGGGTGTGAATTAGTGTTATTGTGTGACAAAGAATGGGAATCCAAGGTTTGATGATACCCAAGGTTAGAAGAGCAAAGCTTGAGTGGATGGTTGACCAGATTAGAGTTCACTGCAAAGATTCACAAGTATATACTGAGTTGCCAAGATCAGAAGGTTGTTACGCAAGCCAGAGTTAGTAAGCAGAAGTCATTATTAATTTTGTTCTTTATTTGTATCACACTTATAGACTGAGATAGATGGTACTGAGGAAAAGGATATGTTGAAATGATGAAGAAAACAAAACTTAATCTTGGAGCGTGACAGTTGCCCCAGTATAAAGCCAGAAGCTCCTGAAAGCGTCTAGATAAATTCCCATTGATTCCAAAAGTCATTACCTCACTGTATACCCTTACATTTTACTTATTTCTTGAATAGATTTAAAATTAATTATGTTGTAATCCTCCTCTTTCCGCTGTGAAAACTGTATCTGCCAAGAAAAGAGGTGTGTTACAAGCACTGCTTCCCACGGTATTTGAGGCAAGTGCAAGCAATTCTGTCTTTGGAAAGTGGCTTGTTCATTTCCTTTAAATAGAAATCCATTGGTCAATACCCCTGAGGCATCTACAAGTGAAGTCCAAAGTCAAAGGTCTTCTCCATTTGTGAATCATCATATTCCAACAGTACTAGAAATTGAGTTTCTTTGAGTGTGTAACCCAGGTTAGTGAAGCTATAGACAAAATGAATTAATGAAATGAAACTGTTTCACTTCTTAGTATTTCCAAGATTCAAGAGGTACACCACCACCATATTTTGGACCATTGAACAAATTTCAAATGAATAAAGTGGGGTCCAAAGTTCAAAGTGAGGTGCAATGTGAAGAGCAGTTCAAAAAGATTTCCCAGGAAAAAAGGGAGGAACAAAATGGAAATGAAGGAGGAGACAGAACAGAACAGGAGGAAGGAAATTAAGGAGGTAACGGAATGGGACAGGAGGAAGGAAATGGGACAAAAAGCAATGGAATGGAAGATCAAAGCAAAGGATCCCAAGTGTGAGTCATTTTACCAACCAAAACTGATGCAAGATGTTTGACTGGCAATATTGGAGAGGGTTTTTTGCAAGTTTGAAGGAAGAGAGCCCATGAAGAGCTCTTAGAGGTGGATGAATGGAATGCCCAACCAAAGAGAGATTGGGACACAAGGTGCAAGGAAATCTTTTGCAAGGTGTTGGTCACACAAGTTCTTGTGTTGCAACAGATTTCCAGTTTGATAGATGATGAAGATCTTGAGTATTTTAAATCAAGGGCAAGGGAGTTGACTGCAAATTGGAAAGAGGTGGAAAGAAAGATAAAGAGAAATATATAATGTATTACATATATTTTTTTTTATTTTACTATTGTTATTTTATGATTATTTTCTTGATAATAAGGTATATCTACATATATATATATTCAAGAAAAAAAAATTTCACTTTAAAAGGATGGTAAAAGAAATAAAAAAAAGTGGATGTAAAAAAAATAGAGTTTGTTATGAAAGTGTAAAAGAGATAAATTAAAGAAAATGAGAATGAAATAGGATGGAATGACATGGGAGATGTGACAGGATTGGATGAAATGGAATGGAAATATGGAATGGAATGTGATTGGATTGGATATAGTTAAGCTTGGCAAGGTTTTTGTGGATATTTTTCATGGAATCCTTGGACCAAGTTGGGAGAGTTGCAAAGGTGATGGGCTGGTTCCCACAAGGTGCAATCTTTTTTGGAATGGAAGCCAGTCCATTCAACAAGCTATTGAAGTTTTCCTTTGCATAACCTAGAATCCAGAATATGACTTACTTCCCACTCTAAATGATCTTGGATGTTGACTGGTTAAGGAGGGGGATGAGTCTTGCCCAGGTATAGGACTCAAGCTGGCTCTAGGTGGGACACATGAAAGACCGGGTGGATAACCTTCCATTTCACAGGTAAAGAAAGTTTGAAAGCATTGGGAGAGATGACTGATTCAACTTTTAAAGGGCCAAGTTTTCTTTCAGAGAGTTTTTGGGTTGTGGGTAAGTACTGAAAATGTTTCAAGCATTGTGCCATAACTGATATCCTACTGAAAAGGTTGGTGCCTTAGTGCAAAGTTGGTCTGATTGCTCCTTTTATTGCTGGTTTGATGTATCAAGGTTGGATTGGAGTTGCAATTGAAGAGGTTTGATGAGGATAAGATAATTGGGAGCAGTTTGAGAAGGTTCTACATGAATGGAATCAAAATTTGGGTTTCTTCCATAAAGAGTCTGGAAGGGAAACTTTTTGGTGGAGGAATCAGTGGAATTTTTGTAGGTGAAATTGGCTAATGGGAGCCATTGCAACAAGTTTTCTTGTTGATGGGAGATTTACATTCAAATATAATGTTTAATATTTTGATTAAAGGAATAGGCAGGATAGGAAGCTGCTGGAGCAGCCCAAAATTCTGGTGTTTTGAGGAATTTTTAAAATTGCAATCATAGCACGTGCTAACATATTCTTATACTCCCTTGGTCATAAAAGGCCAATAGAAGTATTGTGCAATGAACTTGTAGGTTTTAACCTCTCCATGATGACCAGAAAGTGGGGAGTAATTACAAGAATCAAAGATATCTAACTTAATGCAAGGATTATCAGGTACTAATATACAATCTTTATAGACTAAGTAACCATTTTTGTCAATATTATAATTGCTATCTAATAATTTTGCACTCTTGCAAATTTTTTCAAACTTGGGATCTTTAATTTGAGCTTGTCAGAGTTTGGAATCTTTTTCTTAAAGGTGGGTGATGATCAAACCAATTTTGGCAGACTAATTGAAGAAGAGTGTCCTAAATTTTTCAGGGATGTTATTGTAAAAGGTGCCCCCCCTCCTGGGTAAACATTGTCCCAACATGATAAAGCATCAGGGACTACCACTTGCTTCCCGGGGCAGTCCATGATTTTAAAGTTGAACTTGGAGAGGTATTTGGCCCAACATACCTGTCTGTGTGCAAGGACTTTTGGGCTCATGAAATAATCAAGCAAATTTTGATCATTTAAGAACTCAAAGGGTTCCATAAGAATCAAAAGGTATGAATTCCATTTATTCAAGAAATAAACAATTTAAAGAAGTTCCTCTTCATGAATATCTTAATTCAGCTCATCAGCAAGCATTTTTCAAGACTCAAAGGCTTTGGGGTGAAAGAGAGAGGAAGAAGAATAAAACTGCAAGATTAATCCTGCAATTGCATAGTTGCTTGCGTCTGTTTCAACAATAGTGCAAGCTAGCTCATAAAAAGGGGTGAGTATCAGAGTAGTGGGAAAAGATTTCTTTAGAGCTTCAAACTCCAAAACAGATTTCTCAGTAAAAAAAAAGAGTGTCTTCTTGAAGAAGATTAGTAAGATTGATGGTCTTCTTGACGTAATGCTTAATAAACCTCCTATAAAAATTACTAAATACAAGAAAAATTGAAGAGATTTGACCAAAGAAGGTGCAGGTCAGTCCAATATGCACTGGCTCTTGGCTGGTTCCATTGATATTCCTTGCTGAGAGACTATGACACCTAAAAACTGGAGAGAATGAGTATGAAGTTTGCACTTAGAGGCTTTTGAAAACAGGTTATTCTTTCAAAGTTTTGGCAGCACCTCTTGCACATGTGCAATGTGATCCTGAAGGGTTTTCAATTAGACAAGCATATAATCAAGATAAAACACAATTTATTTCTCTAAAAATTCAGAAAAAATGTCATTGACAAAATGTTGAAAAGTGGAAGGAGTGTTGCAGAGGACAAAAGGCATGATGGTATACTCATAGATGCCAAACTGTGTTCTAATCACGGCCAAATAACCATGGCCTTTTGAAATGCAAATTAGATTAGAGGCTCCTCAAAGGTCTAACTTTGAGAAATAAGTAGCTCCATGGAAGAGAGTCAGGAGGTGCAACATGTTAGAATCCAAAATGTAGTTGTGCACTATGGGATTTGAACCCATGACCTCAACATTCTTGAGTGATGCTTTAAGCACTAAGCTAAGTTTGCCATTGCCAGATGGGCCATTGTGCCTTTCCACGCAACAAGGGTTTTCTTGGGTTTAGCTGTAAAGACCTGATGTGTTGTTTGACAATGCTGTTCAGGCTTTCAGTACCAAGTCTTAGAATCCTTGGGTGGCAGTCTGCATAAGAGCAGATTTGACTCCAACACAACATAGGAAGTAATTGGCAGGCATCCTTCCAGGTTACCTGGTTAAGTTTCCTGTTGTCAAAACAAAGGCAAAGGCCACCTTCTTTCTTTGGAAAAAATAGGACGGGAAAGCCAGTGTTTGAATTGCTTGGTCAAAGAAATTGTTTTGATAAATTTTACACAATGTATTCTTGAAGTGCAATAAATTCTTGTTTCAAGAGAAAGTAGACTGGTCTGGGTGCCAGATGTGGGCCAGTAAGTCTGAGCCTGTGATCATAAGAAAGGGAAGGAGGTATTTTATCTGCATTTACAGCTGAAAAGATTTCAGCAAAGTCATTATAAACCAAAGTTAAATACTCTAAAATTATTTCTACATCTTAAATTTGTCATCTTTGAGCACTTGATTCAAAGTGCTTGCACAATGCAAAAGGATTAGGGAGCTCAAAATAAAACCTTTCGTAGATGCCTTTTTATCTTCAAAGAAACAAGGAAGATGTAAGTCAGAAAAATAAGCAATACCTCCTAAATCTGAAGAGTAAATTTGGGAATGAAGGTCAGGATATTGCAAATCTCCTGGCCAAAAATTGTCATCCAAATCAATGACAGTGTGAAGTAGGCCATTTTATTCCTGTTTGAAAGGAGGGTTAGTATCCTGGGGGTGAAAGTTTTGAAGGTTAATTACTCATTCTTGTCAATTCACATCCAGATTCCAGTAAACTAGAAATTTGTGGCCTAGAATGGTGTTGTCCATTCTGGGGATATCCAGAAAAAATAAATACCATTCAAAGCTGGGGAAATTGGGAAAATGCAAAGGTTCATTTTGACTTATGGGTAACCCAATGAGATGGTTTGGTCACACTACTTACTAAATAGATGAGAAACTTATCTATCTTGGAACACATACAATTTTTAGAAGTGGCAAAAGATGAACTCATAAAAGAAACATGAGCGTGGGAATTGATTAAAACACAATAAGGGGTGTAGTTGGAATGGAAAAGGAAAAATATTGAACTCAGAGAACCAAGTGACTTGCAAGTGCAGAGATCAAATTTCTGTAATTTAGATAATGTTTAGTTTTCCTTGAGAGTATCAGAAAAACTACAAGCTGATTTTTTGACTGCTTAGCCGCTTTGCACAACTATTGAAATCATTTTTTGATCCACAATACATAAATAATCCTTCTCTTTTTCTTCCTTTTTGTTCCTTGTTCTGGAGAATCCTGGTTTCTTTGTCCAGAAACTTTGGATTTTTGGCAATGGCTTTCCCCTTTGGTTTGGAGTTTGAATTCAGATTTTTTTTGGAGTGTTTTGAATTATTTGAGTGTTTCTTTGAAAAGTAATCCATCTTTAGGGTCAAGGATAAAAATACATGATTTTTTTTTCAAGAGAAATTCTTGTTGTGATAGAAATTATCAATATCAATCACCCAATTGATTAGCTGCTGAAGGGAGGTTGTCTTATTTCCCCCAACTGCAAGCTGTTTAATTAGGCATGCTGGTAAACCCTTTCAAAAATGAAATAAAAGTGCTGCCTCATTCAATTGGATGCAAGAATGCAGATTTTGGAATTGAGAGATATAAACAGAAACCCTACTATTCTCCTTCATGAATAGACGATGAAGTTTGTATTTGGTGTTTGCACTTCATTGGGGTTGCCAAACAGGTTTAAAAGTTGTTGCTCAAACTTGTCCCAATTGTTTAGAATACAGGTGGGAATTTATTTGCTAATAGTTCCAGGTATTGTTTGAACCACTTCAAGGCTCTACCTCTTAAGAAGCAAGATGCACACATGAATTTATGTCTGTTGGAGGGAAATTTATTGGGATTTTTTGAGAAGATGCTTTTACAAGACTTTAAGTAAGATCTAAGTTTATGGGAGTTTTCCATCATAAAATGGTCATGTTGCTTCATGCCTGGAGTACAACACCTGGGACCACTTGTGCTAGGTTGCAAGGCATTTGGTTAAGAGCCTGGATCAAAGCAGAGAGAATAGTCAAATTTTTGGTCTTGGGAGCACTAGTGCAAACCCTTGATCTACTGTGGGTCAAGTTTTCATTGAAAGAGTTTTTGGAATCTTTGATTTCCTTGAGAGGATCTAGCAGAGCTTCCCTTTGAGAGGCAAGAAGATTGTTGAGAGGTTCAACCAAAGGAGATTTAGAAGAAGGAACTGGATCTGGAGTTTGTTGGGCCTGTGAAAGGCTGGATCTCCCTACCAAATGAATATCATCATTTTAAGGGATGAGGGAAGTGTTCCCAGTCAAGAAAGTACGTGAAATTGTAAAAGAAATATACTATAGGGAACAACTATGATAGATGGATTTAGTTAGTTAATTTACTGTCACACAACCACCCCACATACTATGGCAAAATATTAGATGATTTTGAGCACAAATGAGGTTAATGAGTGTGAGGGTTAAGTGAGAGATAGCAAGGCTAACTGCAAAGTGCAAACTGGGGTTTGATGGCTCAATAAACAGTAAGAAGAATAAGTTTTTCCAATGTGAGGAAACTAAACCCAAGTCCAATGTGATGACTTGTTTTAGCAAAATGAGAGAACATATGAAATTAACTAACTGAGGAGACAATCTTCAGACAGGCAGTGTAGCCTTTATAAGGTAATACAATGATGAATAGATACAACCCAATTGATGGCTAGCTACAGCTAGGGAGAAATGATGAAATGAATGAAAGGAAAAGAATGGGAAAATGAAATAACAATGTATTTTTTTACCAGCTTGTAGCGTAGGTGCAAGAAAATAGAACATGAGATTACAGAGATGTAATTCCTTCCATGTCTCCCATGTCTCATCCATTAAATGTGGGGAAAATGAGAATGAACAGATATAGTTATGCAGGGAAGGGAGCTAGTCCATTGGCAAACTGTAAAGTTGATGTGGCTATCTAGGCATGAGTGAAAACTAGTGTGATTTTGTGACAAAAAATGGGAGTCTGAGGGTTGATGATAACCAAGGGTAGAAGAGCAAATCTTGAATGGATGGTTGACCCAATTAGAGTTAACTGCATAGATTTGCAAGTATATAATGAGTTTCCAATATTGGAAGGTTTTTACATGGGCCACAGGTAGTAAGCAGAAGGCACCATTGAGGTTGTGCTTTAGTTGTGTCATCATTTTAGGCTAAGGTAGATGGTACTGAGGAAAAGGATATTTTGAAATGGTTAAGACAATAACCCTTAATCTTGGAGAGTGACATTAGGTATGCTGATTGGTTTTTATTGAGCAGCAGGTGGCTTGGAATTGTTGGAATATCTCTTTTTGGTTCCACATTCTGTTGCAATGGCTGGGCAAAATAGGAGAAGATAAGAATTTTGTGTGGTGTGAATCTATGCTGATGGGCACAAATGGTGATCAAGCTCTCTTTATAGGACACAGCCCATCAAATAGCTGATGGAATTTAAAGAATTCATTCTTTCAAATGGCAAGGTAAAACTAGAAGAAAAAAAGATTCCTAGGAAAAGGGTATGAGAAGAAAGATGCAAAGAAAAGAACAAAAGAAAAGATAAAAAAAAGGAGCATAGAGAAAAATAAAAATAAAAGAAGAAACAAGTTGGTGGATTCTTGATAGTAAGAGGTTTGAGTGGTGTTACTTGGTTGCGGTGATTGATGAGAACCTATGTAGTCTTGACTAGGGACAGTTGATGCAAGATATGAGTGCTTTGATCTATTCAAACTCTTTCTTTATTTTTGGTGATCCACTTGCCCAGAAATTTGATAAAGGATGATTCTGTAACAATTTGCTTGAGAGTCTCTTTATTTCAATTCAACTACAACGCTTGTAACAGTATAATCTTGGTCAATAGCACTGCTAGCGGGCTTGGAGCCTTGGTCACAGGAGGGAGTGGATTGAGAACTTTCTCCTCCTGAATTTGACTGGGTTCCAAGGATGGGTTGCATGCGGTACGTTTCTCTGGATGAACAGAGAAGTGGTTGGACGGGTTTGGGGTAGCGTACTGGATCAAGAGAGGGGATGGACGGAGTTGAAGACAATGGAGCCGTAGGAAGGTGGAGTCCTAGATCCTCAGGTCAAGATAGACTTAAAGCGGGTTTGAGACACTGGTGAAGGGGGCGGCGCGGGTCTGCGTAACAGATGCTGTGGGAGCAACTGGACCGTTGCTGGATCTTTATTCAACACTCCTCCTAGATTCAGCGGAGGTGAGGTGAAGTTGGAGTCTTGCCTGTACCACCTTCATGTACCCAAGGGGCTTGGTGAGGATGTCTGTGATCATTTCATCCGTTGGAGTGTGCTTGACGGACAGCAGTGACTTGGAAAAAAGGTCACGTACGTACTGAAACTTAATCTTGATGTTCCAGGAGTTGGGGTTTAGTTGAGCTTCCTTACTTATGAAGTTTTCCCCTTGATTGTCATTCTTTATCTTTGGCTTCGAGATCGAGATGCCAAGTCCAAGGATGAGGGTTGACAGCCACCTGACTTGTTTTGCACACAGATTTATTGCCACAAACTCCGCCTCCGTCGTAGACTGGGCCACGATGGTCTTCTTCTTAGTAGTCCAGCTGATGGGGTTACCATATAGTGTAACTACGTAGCCAGAGGTTGATTTCTGAGTAGTGATAGATTGGCCGTAATCAGCGTCTTCCCACCCGCACAGTTGATCCTTAGGGTTGGATGACTTAGTGAACAGGAGCCCCACAGATTTTGTTCCCTGCAAGTATTGAAATAGGTGTTTGACCATTTTCCATTGGGCTTGAGTTGGTTTGTTTACAAATTGGGATAACAGATTCACCGTGAACTGGATGTCGGGTCTTGTATGGATGGCTAAGTGTATGAGGGTCCCCAGCGCCTTTTGCATGGTCTTCACATCAAATTCCGGTGACTCCTGTCCTACCACTTTATGTATGTTCATAGGGGCAGGTGCCTTTACCGCATTGAGGTGTTCAAAACCAAAGTCTTTCAAGGCCTTCTCCGTGAAGTCGCTTTGATGAAGCTTGAGGGAACCATCCTGACGCCACTCCAGAGTGTAGCCCAGATGCTGAGTGCGACGTTCTTGGAGCTTTATTTTATATTTCCCCCCCAGAAGTTCCAGAAACCGCTCAATCTTGTTTCAGTATGCCCCAACAATCAGTCCGTCGTCCACGTGCAAGTGCAACTGCATTGATTTTGAGTTATTCACAAAGATGGACTCATCTCCCATTGACGGGGTCATGCCAAGCGACTGGAGTGTTTTTTTCAGGTGAGTACGCCAGCACCTGGGTGCTTGCTTGGTTCTGTAGAGCGACTTATTAAGCCTCCAAACCCAGTCCTCCTTTCCCGGTACTTTGAAGCCCGCCACCTGCGCCACATGAATGACCGCGTTGATGTTGCCGTAGAGAAAAGCTGTTTCAACGTTGAACTGGAACATGTGCCAGTCATGCTGAACCCCGGCTGACAGG
Source organism: Puccinia polysora (assembly GCA_025617555.3). Taxonomy (NCBI): domain Eukaryota; kingdom Fungi; phylum Basidiomycota; class Pucciniomycetes; order Pucciniales; family Pucciniaceae; genus Puccinia; species Puccinia polysora. Next base: position 29,445,166 of record CM062615.1, read on the forward strand.
AGGGCTCTGAAAGACTCACTACGGCCAACCAAAGAGTAGGTGTTGAGATAGTGCCTGGGGTACTCCTGGTGATTCCCAAAGCAGACCCACCTGGACTTGCGTCGAGTGATTTTGCCAAACTCATTCTTTTTCCGGAGCAGCCGCCACATTCCGCCGATGATTTTGTTGTTGGTTGGCCAAGGAACAAGGGTGCCGGTCTTGTGCATTAGGAGTGATTGGTTTTTGCTTGTCATTGACTCAATCCATTTAGGCCGCTTGTCCGGATCCTCAAAGGCTTTTTCCAGAAAAATCACCTCACTGACAAGAGCTTCCTCCGCATCATCATCTTTGGGTGGGGCATTAGGCCGACGTCTGGAAGTTTGCAGGATAGCAGTGGGGTTGATGTCGGAGCACACATCCCGGGGAGCCTTGTCGTAGTATGGCACATACGCGTAGCCCTTGGGGATTGACGCGGGAACGGGTGGGACTTGAGAAGAGGCCGCCTCGGAGGCAACCGGTCCGGGTGCGGGTGGTGGCGTGTCCTCCGCGCCGCAAGGGGGGGAGGGGAGGGGGTTGATGCAAGGCGTGGATTCAATCACCTGGTGGCACTTATGCTGCCGGTGCTGAGAGATGGGGAGAAGTACTGAGGAGGTGTTCTGCTCCGTTGTGGGGGTAGTTGCAACCTGCGGGAGTGAGGACGGGGATTTTTTTAGGGATTGAGTGGAATCATACGGAAAGACGAGTCGGGTTGGCGTGAAGTCCCGGCTTACCACCACTCTCCATTTGTTTGGGTCCAGGAACCGCCCTGCATCTGAGTACTGTTCATACCCCAGGAATAGGAGGGGTTTGGAACAAATGTCCAGCTTTGATGGGGGGGAGACGTGGACGTGTACCTTTAGGCCAAATGGGATCAGGGTCAGTGTGTCTTGCACAGGCTCTATGGTGGCATTTGCGGCAAGTAGAGTGCCAACTGGGGACTTCCAGCCAAGCAACACGGAGGGAAGGATGTTTACCAGCATTGAAGAGTATTTTGCCGCCTCATCCCAGTAGTTGATGGGTACGTCCAACTGTGCCAGGATGCACCTCATCTTTGTCAGAATGGTTTGATTGAAGCGTTTGGCGAGTCCATTTGACTGAGGGGAGTTTGCAGGAGCCTGTTCAAGAACAATTCCACGGTTTGACAGGAATTCTCAGAGCTTTGTTGAGCCAAATTTGCCACCCCAATTGCAGTGTAGAAATGCCAGGGTAACGTCAAGCTGGTTCTTGATTTTGTGAACGTAGCTGAAAATCCTATCTTCCGCATTGGACTTGTTCTTGAGAACGTAGATCCTGTTGAATCTGGAAAAATTGTCTATTATCACAAGAATGTACGAGGCTGACTGCTTGCAAGGTGGAGTAATTTGGAGAACATCAAGATGGAGGCATTGGAACGGCTTGAGCGAGACCGGCAGGGAGTTGGAGTGGGATTTGCGTTTGATCTTGTACTCAGAACAGATTTTGCACCGGTTGGCTGATGGAAAGGGGGTTGGTATGGGCAACTTGTGGGAGGTGAGAAATTTCCGCAAGTAAGCATCTGACGGGTGGCCCAGTGTTATGTGCCAATCCACATTGGTGTTTGCTACTCTAGCCAGGTTGATATTGGGTGAGGGGGAATGGTATGACATGTAGAGGTTACCAATCCTAGGAAACCAATACACAATCCGATCTGAAAGCTTGACCAGTATGGTACGGTGTTTGTGCACCACCCGCAGCCCGTGGTCTTCTAGTTGCATTCCGGATATAAGATTGTGCGGTCCTTCCAGAGCGTAGAACACGTGGTAGATGGTTGTTCCGCCTATGTTGAGTTTGCCAACGTGTGTGATGTTGATACGGCCCCCATAAGTACTGAGCTGCTTTGTAACGGGTGTCGGATTGTGTAGTAGCAACAGGTTACACACAGTGGACCTTGATGCACCTGAGTCGTAAATTAGCTTGTATCTGGGTTTGCTCGGAGTCATAGCGTTTTACAGTACGTTGTCGCAGAGAAGAAACCCGCAGTCATCTGGATCTGGGGATTGATCGTCTGCGACAAGTGTATTGTCAACAGTCTCTTCAGCCGTGGATTCCTTGGTGCAGTCTTCCGCGACTTTCAGGGAGTGTTGCGACTTGAGTTGTTTAAGTTTGCAATCTAACCGTTCTATCTGAGCAGCTAAGGATGTGGGTCGTGAACTGAGTTGAGGGTTGTTCCTGGTTGGGGCAACGGCACGCGGTCGGTTGGAAAGAGATGGTGTCCCTTTGTCCACCAGTTTACCACAAGTGGTGTGTTTGTTGCAACAAGGTCGAGGTTGAGTGTTAAGAGAGTAGTAGCTTGTATCCGCGGCGTTAAACTCTCATCTTGAATCTTCCAAAAAGATTCTAGTGGACACCGCCTCCAAGGTAAAGGGCTTTATGTCGTAGAGGGTTGAGGTGATGCTTGAGATCAGGTTGTCTTGTCTCAGGCTTTTGATGAGGAAGATTGCGGCCAATGCTGAGGAGATGTTCATGATTTGGTTCTCGATTGGCTGGCTTTTGATCATGTTGGTGAGGTTGACGTAGGCATCCTTGAACGTAGAGGTGTGTTCGCGCAGGCTTCTCCCCGGCTCGTATGTCAGGTTAACCAGTCGGATCAATGCATCCCCTATGACAATTAAGGAGTTCTTGCCGCACTCACTTGCAAGGAGCTTGTACGCCTTGCTGAAGTCTGATTTGCTGGATTTAATACAGGATAACAGGTCCTTTTTGACTGAGTTTCTTAGGAGACTGAGTGCAAGAGCGTTCTTGCGTTGGTAGGTTTTGGTGAATGAGTTGTTTTTGATCCACTTGTCACTTAGTATCTCCTTGTGGCCTCTCCCAATGATTATATCTTTGAATGCGCTTTTCCAATCATGCCAGTTACGTTGGTTTAGCTTTATGATCTTTGACTTTGTTGATTAGTCATTGTCCAAATCGTCAGATTGAGGGATGAGTATGGGATGTCCCACGCATTTGGCCATTGGTTGGGGTACCTGGATTTATTGACCTATGTATCTATTCAAGCGTTGTTTGAATTAAGAGTTGACTCTTGCTACCATGTAATAATTTGCTCAAGAGTCTCTTTATTTCAACTCAACTACAACGCTTGTAACAGTATAATCTTGGTCAATAGCACTGCTAGCGGGCTTGGAGCCTCGGTCACAGGAGGGAGTGGATTGAGCACTTTCTCCTCCTGAATTTGACTGGGTTCCAAGGATGGGTTGCGTGCGGTACGTTTCTCTGGCTGAACGGAGAAGTGGGTGGACGGGTTCGGGGTAGCGTACTGGATCGAGAGAGGGGATGGACGGAGTTGAAGACAATGGAGCCGTAGGAAGGTGGAGTACTAGATCCTCAGGTCAAGATAGACTTAAAGCGGGTTTGAGACACTGGTGAAGGGGGCGGCGCGGGTCTGCGCAACGGAGGCTGCGGGAGCAACTGGACCGTTGCTGGATATTTAGTCAAAAGATTCTATAGTAAGCTGATTTTGCTTCTTATATCAGGTTCTAGGGTTTTTGCTGTGATGGATGAAGACTAATGGATATTAAGAGGGAGACTTATGTAACTGGTATTTATGGATGACCAGCGTTGGGGAGAGTGGTTCTCATATTAGGATTTTGCACCATTGTCTCCAGTATTGTTAGCACCACTGAGACAACTGGTTGAAACAGAGAATGGACTGGATCAGTTTGGGCCCTCAAGGGTTTAAGTTGGAAGAGATGTGGGTTGATTGAATCATCAGGTTTCAGTTCTACACCATGAGTAGGGGCTCTTCCTGGCCCTCTTGTAGGCAGAGATTAAGTGACCTCTGTTTGATTGGAGAGGCTGGTATATGCGTGGTTGATGGGCTGGATGAGTTAGGAACAGGAAGGCTGGATTGGATTTTGGGCTTGGAGAGGGTGGGGCAACAGTGTGGTAGGATGTGTTGCCCTGTTGAGTCTTGACTTTATATACTATGCTTGAAAAAAAACCACTTATTTTTGGGTAACTCTGACACCCCTTTTGTGAAATAAGTGGGGTTTTTCATTTTTTGATGGCATTGAAAAAATTGCAGGTTTTTTCCAAATTTTCTTAAAATAATTTTTTACTTGAGGTCATTTTTCTTGAAATATTGCAAAAAATCTGAATTTCCTTCATGAAATAGGTATATGCAGGGATTTCATTTTTTTTTTTGGTACAAAGGCATTTATATTCCAACAGAAATATTTCATTTTTTGTAAAGACAATAAATTGTAATTATTTTTTTTGCATGAAGTATTTTTCAAATCTGAGCTCAAATTTCAATTCCTTTCAAAAATACTGATAATTATTGTGTTTCTACATGTCACATTAGCTCAATGTTTTTCCATAATTACATTATCAAAAGATTTTACGCCAGAAAAGCCTTACAGGGGGTCTGGAGGTCTTATTTTAACCCCCCACAGCCCCTATTGATGCTTAAATGTCTCAATAGGCCCAATACATCCCCAAAAGGTTTTTCCCCCACCCAAAATTATCCTTGGAACTTTGAAAAGCTTTCTTTCCACCCCAGGAATTCTTTTGAATATTAAAAGGCCTGTAGGAACTATCAATAGGCCTGTTTTGTCACCAGAGACACCTTTTCAAAGCCCCAAAAGGCATGAAAAACCTCAAAGTTCTATATTTATTTATTTTTCATATTGGAACAATTTTGAAAGTTTTACATACCTTCCTGGGGTGGGAAAAATGCCAGAAATAATTAATTTAGTAGAAAAATTACCATATAAATGCCTTTATTTGGGGGGGCCCAAATTTTACAAAAAAAAGCTATAATAGTGCCTTTCTTCAAAGGAAGGCATGGATTTATTAATTCCAAAGGCATGAATTTAGCCTGTGCCTTTTTTCCAGTTTTTGATTTATTATTATTATTATTATTATTATTATTATTATTATTATTATTATTATTATTATTATTATTATTATTATTATTATTATTATTATTATTATTATTATTATTATTATTATTATTATTATTATTATTATTATTATTATTATTATTATTATTATTATTATTATTATTATTATTATTATTATTATTATTATTATTATTATTATTATTATTATTATTATTATTATTATTATTATTATTATTATTATTATTATTATTATTATTATTATTATTATTATTATTATTATTATTATTATTATTATTATTATTATTATTATTATTATTATTATTATTATTATTATTATTATTATTATTATTATTATTATTATTATTATTATTATTATTATTATTATTATTATTATTATTATTATTATTATTATTATTATTATTATTATTATTATTATTATTATTATTATTATTATTATTATTATTATTATTATTATTATTATTATTATTATTATTATTATTATTATTATTATTATTATTATTATTATTATTATTATTATTATTATTATTATTATTATTATTATTATTATTATTATTATTATTATTATTATTATTATTATTATTATTATTATTATTATTATTATTATTATTATTATTATTATTATTATTATTATTATTATTATTATTATTATTATTATTATTATTATTATTATTATTATTATTATTATTATTATTATTATTATTATTATTATTATTATTATTATTATTATTATTATTATTATTATTATTATTATTATTATTATTATTATTATTATTATTATTATTATTATTATTATTATTATTATTATTATTATTATTATTATTATTATTATTATTATTATTATTATTATTATTATTATTATTATTATTATTATTATTATTATTATTATTATTATTATTATTATTATTATTATTATTATTATTATTATTATTATTATTATTATTATTATTATTATTATTATTATTATTATTATTATTATTATTATTATTATTATTATTATTATTATTATTATTATTATTATTATTATTATTATTATTATTATTATTATTATTATTATTATTATTATTATTATTATTATTATTATTATTATTATTATTATTATTATTATTATTATTATTATTATTATTATTATTATTATTATTATTATTATTATTATTATTATTATTATTATTATTATTATTATTATTATTATTATTATTATTATTATTATTATTATTATTATTATTATTATTATTATTATTATTATTATTATTATTATTATTATTATTATTATTATTATTATTATTATTATTATTATTATTATTATTATTATTATTATTATTATTATTATTATTATTATTATTATTATTATTATTATTATTATTATTATTATTATTATTATTATTATTATTATTATTATTATTATTATTATTATTATTATTATTATTATTATTATTGTTATTATTATTATTATCATTATCATTATCATTATCATTATTATTATTATTATTATTATTATTATTATTATTATTATTATTATTATTATTATTATTATTATTATTATCATTATTATTATTATTATCATTATTATTCCCTCATAAATCAAGGCAAGCAGCTAATGGTGGAACTCACAGCCATAAATATTTGTTTTTGAATATTTTCAATTTTAATTTCTAATTAATTTGTTCATTTTAAATTTAACTCATTGCAAAAAAGGGAAAAAATAAATCCAAACCACATTTCTGAAGGCTCACCAAAAAATTCAACAGATAGATACAAAAAAACGGGAAATTTTGAATTTATGGAAAAACCACACTGTTGTTGATCCAAATGGAAAATGGCATGTTAAACAGTAGTATCTGATATTTTACAAATATTGAAGGATTTTTCATATTAATTTTAAAAATTTTGAACACCACTACTTGGTCTAAATTACAGAAAAATTTGTAAATTTTTGGAATGGGAATATAATACTTTATAGAACCTCCTGCTTGCCTAAATCAACATTTTTAAAATTTAAATTGATCAAAAAAATCTATAAAAATGTGTTTCTTAAATTTTTGAGTGAAATCAAATGGAAAAATTATCATTGACTTTACCTCAGAGATTAATATTACTCACAATTGATAAACATCAGAAATACAATATACCATATAAGGAATGCTCATGCAATTATTTATTGAAATTTCTCCACCATATTGCTTGATGAGTTGGAGCACTTATGAAATTTAAAGGATCTACAAATTTCTTCCAATTTTCAAAATGATATTTTTTATTTTTTATATATCTACATGGGTTCCTCCAAGTTGAAAATTTCAAAAAATTAAATTTCTGATTTTAGGCTTATCCCTTTTTTTTTCAAAATTTTCTTTTTGATAGTTGAACCCTTTGGTTAATTTTTTACTTTTTAAAAATAATATTTTTTGAAAAGTTGATATTTTTCCTGAAATAAGTAATTGAAATTTTTCAAATTTCAACCCAGATATACCCTATTTAGTATTCTTGTAAAATCCAAATATTTATACTAAAATTGATGAGCATATTCACAGTAAAAACAATGAAAATCTATTGGAAGATCATGGTATGACGTCAAATCTTCTGTAAAATAATGTTTTATTTTATGAATGAAATGAATCACTTTTGATCCCGTAACTTGATTGAAACTGTATAATAATTTTTATTCATTGATGCCCAATAAATAAACTGACTGAAGTAAGACTAAGCTTTCCTAGGAGTGGTGGTCTGATGATTTGAGTTTCAATATATTGAAATAACCAAAAGAAGTTCATCCTTATTGTTCCTGAAGAAAATTTCATTTTTCTCTCATTTATTTTGTGATTTTTGAATCATTTTCTGTATCTTTAGCTTAATTTCTATCAAAAATATTTCAATTGGAGGTTTATATTTCCTTCCTTTTGGGCTTCCAATTCTTCCCCAATAGCCTTACTTCTATTATAAAAATATTATTTCTCAAGTTCCTTTTGAAAATAGATCTCTGTTGGAAGAATATGTTCAAACTCCTCTAAATCCCTGTATGTCTGAATTCTTCATTGATTAAACATCCCTATATTTTTCCATTAGCCTTGTTTAATGATTATTATTTATTAATTCCTGCATTTTATGTAAAATTACTCCATTTACTTTCTAGGAAACTCCACTTAATTATTTTATTTGCCTGTTCCATATCTCAAACTCTAATGCTCAATTAAAAAAAACAATAAGGTGTACCAAAGTCAACATATTCAAAAAATTAAATGGATGATTTCAGGCTCATCCATTTTTTTCTCAAAAAAATATTTTTTTCAGTTAAACACATTGATTCATTGTTTATTTTGATAATTTTGTTTTGAAAGATTGATATTTTTTCTGAAACAAGCAATTTATATTTTTCAGAATTTTAAATTTGATATGCCCTAATGGCCCAATGACTTCAAATTTGTTCAAGGATTCCATTTTCCTATCTTCTTGAAAATTTGATGATTTTATAAGAAAATGTTTGATTATTTTCTAAGATTTATTCTATTAAATAAGAGGCCCATTTGCACCCTTTTATGATGATAAATAAACATTTCATTGAAAGTGAAAATAGGGGAACTCAAGAAACCAATCAGTGCCTCATAACATCAAGATTATTGAAAAAGGGAATGCTCATTCTTCTGAAGAATGTTTTTCTGAAATATTATGGTATGAAAATTTGGATTTTGGTGTATTCTTCATTGAATTTCAAAAATTAATCAAGGTTGAATTTTCAACAAACATTTGAGGATATATTAGGGAAGTTGATCAATTTTCTCAGATGTTGAGAAGAAATTGTAGTCTGTAGTTCCTTTTAACTATTTTTTAAGTAAATTTTGATTTTCCCATTGAAATTAAATTGATATCAAGCTGAGTGATCTAAGCATGATTTTATTTAAAAGTGGGAAAGTTTAAATTTTAAATTTTTGGCGTTTTTAAGAATTGCAAGTGGTTGGATTTTCAATTACTACAGATTTTTTCTTATACTTCATCCAAACTGTATAAATTTATCTAAAAAATCAAATTCTGTTTTCATTTTTTATTAATGGAGCTCACCATCCTTCAAAATGATTGGTGAAAAAAACCTATTTAAAAATGAAATAAAATGATCTTAAAAATTTCCATATTTCAGTAACCTTCAGAATCCAAAAAATCTAATCTTATTTGTATTGGAAATTCAGAATGAATTTGTATTTCTTCTTGAATTTCATGATCTCCAATTAAAGGAACTTTTTCTATAAAATCCAACATGGGGGAGTGATTGAATCCCCCAGGAAATTTCTGAGGGTGATGATGAATTCACAACCCCCAGTTGTTTGGAAGTTGAGTAGGGCCCTGCACGGCCCATAAACAACTCCAAAGGGTTGTTCCAAACACCCACAACCCCCAGGGGTCATAGACCCCCTGTATATGGCATTTTTTAGTTGTGTACCCCCATACACAACCATTTAGACCTGTGTATGTGGGTTGCGCTGGAATTTTTGGGACCCACTGGACCACATTTGGGTTCCATCAACCCAAATTTGGGATCAACACATACTTTGTGGGACTATCAGACCACACCTAGCAATCATAGAGTGAAACTGAAAACAAAATCATTGCCTTTGGCAAACAAAATATTTAAAATCATCCCGGTCCCACAAAGTAAACTCTCAACCCGCCCATTGGAGAATTGAAAAGTAAATTTTTATTTCCCATTTGTGAGCTTGATCTTTCTCAACTCAAAAGTGAGCAAACTTTGTAGTTGTTCAATTGAAAGTTGGATTGAATACTGAAGTAATATTGCATTTTTTTCATTATGGGAACAGTGGCAAGCCCTCCTGTTTATGAAATGGCTGAATTGAAGGACTACACTGATAGTACCATGAAAAAAGCTGCAGAAAAAAAGGATTTGGGTAATGAAAAATTGGAAGCCCCAATAGCATCCTCATCTAGGGTTACAATTGAGGAAAAAAATGTTTCACAAATGGATTTGACCTCTGGTGGTGAGTAACATTTTGTTTTACTCTGGCCTTTGGCTGATTTGAGTTGATGAAAACTGATTGGCGGCTGGTAACTATGTAACTATTTAACTATGATATAACCATTTAATTGGTGCCAGATACACTTGACCCACCTCCTGTGAGAGCCTTTCTTAATAGGGAAGAGGCGCAAAATTATTGTCAAAAATGGGAAATGAAGCATGGCTACGCTTTGACAGTTTTCAACTCAAAGCTTGATAAATATGTGGATTTAGCCTGTGATAGACATGGTGTCTACTCTGGGCCATTGCTCACCAAATGGTCAAGGCAAACTAACACAAGAAAGGTTGGTTGAAAGTTTTTAATCCATGAAAGTCACTCAAAGGCAGACCCCTTGTGGCAAATCTCCTACAGAAATCATCAACATAACCATCAACCATCTTAACACCCCTCAGTGCATCCTAAACTCAGGAGAATCACTGTTGTGGCCTAACAGAATTTAAGAGAAGGCATGAATGATGGGCTTGATACAATGCAACTCAAAAGAAAATTGAGCAAGATTTATGGCGGCAAGTATGTTGATGACCAAACAATCTATAACACTAAGCAAAAGGTAGTGCTAGCCAAAATCAAGGGAAAAAGTGTTATGGAGGTCCTCTATGAAAAACTTGAAGATTCAGGTTGGGTTCATAAATTAAATTCAGTGGAGAGGGACACTTGGAGGCCCTATTCTTGCTGCACCCTGAGGCATTGAAGCTTTGAAAAAAAATCCATCATATTTCTATTTTGGATTTTACTTATAAAAGAAATAAGTAAAAAATCCCCCATTGCATTTTTTAAGAATGAAAGCCAACCAAAAAACCTTCACTAAAGCTCTTTTGCTTATAACAAAAGAAAAATCAAAATTCTACAGTTGGTCTGTAAATGCACTAAAGGAGCTGGATTATGAGCCTGAGAGACTTACCAAAGTATTTTTGACAGACCATGAAAAATATTTGATTTGTGCCATTTAATATAGTTTCCCAGAGTCAAAAAGACAGGGTTGTTTGTGGAACTTGTCTAAAAACATACAAGCAAACTGTATAGTTTGCTTTAATAATGAATTTGAAGGATGGAAAAGCTTTATGTCTCTGTTTGGGAACTATGGGGCCTCTAAAACCAAGTAGGAGGCAGATTTCAATGATGCGGAACTCAGAGTAAGGGCAAAATCACTTCTTCTTCCGTTAATCTTCCTAGTTTTGGGTGCTTGAGTTATGAATTGTATAAAGTGTTTCTTGGAAGACCATGAAGATGTGCTTGAGTATATGGAAAATAACATCTTCAATATCAAAGAGATGTTTGTAACAGCTTGGACTTGCAAAAACCCTGACTTTGGAAATAAAAACATGTCTTGGGTGGAAGGGGCCCATGCTGCTCTCAAAGGATTCCTTGCAAAATCTCTGGGAAATATTTTTGATGTTTGGAAAAACCTAGAAGGAACAGTTTAAAATCAAATTAAATCCATTCAGACATCCCTTTACAACTCTTGAATAAAGTTAATAATAGTTCTTCCCACTGAACTGTTACTGTTGGGATACAAGTTGTCTTTAGAGGCAATTAAAATTGTTGAGGAACAATTAAAGAGGTTAAAGCGGAACCATGATGGGAAAGTGTGCACCAAGTCATACTCCAAGACTATGGGTTTTCCCTGTTCCCACCAGATAGGTGACCTACTAGAGTTCAGAGGATCCATTGTGCCTGAGGATGATCATCCTTGGTGGAGGTTGAATTATGACCCTTGAAGTTCTAGTTCTGTAAGTTGGCTTCAGTTGGATTGTTGGATTGTGTTAAAATACGTATGCAATTATGCATAGGCTACGTATAAGTTTAATCCAAATTGGATGCACATGTGGGCCCCTGCGGTCCATTGGACACTCACACGGACCATACGGGCCTGTGTGGATGTCATGCATTTGGGGAAACTGGCCTCAAAACACATGAAACAGGCCTATTGGTACACGGGCCCTAACAGGACCGGTGAGGTATATGGGCAAATACAGCCAGATGAGCTTGTATGGGCATAATTGGGTCCAAGGTTTATTTTGGACATACTTGGCCAGACGGGATGGCCCGCCAAAGTATGGTTTGCTTAGTTTTTGGGCTTGGGGCGGCCCATTTGGGCCGCCGCCCATGTTGCAGCCCTGTTGGGGCTGCTGCCCGCTTGGGGCCGCTGTTTTTGCCTACGGCCCATTTACTGGGCCCGACAGCCCGCGCGGGGCCATTGTAGGGGGAAGCACGGCTGCTGTGTGGGGTGGTGGCCAGCTGTTGTAGCTGCGGGGCTGGGGCCGACAGCCCTGGCTCCTCCCCCTCCCCTTGTTGCCATTGCAAGGGGGAAAGGGAAGGCTGTCTGGGTTGAACCAGCCAGCAACCGGTTGCAAGGTGCAACCGGTCAGGGTGGGGGGGATTTCATCACCCTCCCACCCAGGAGGATGATGTGGTAGCTGGTCACAACAAAGCAACCAGCGGTGGGGGGGACCTGACCACCCCTCTGCCATCAAAGCAAAGGGGTTCTCTCCCCCCCCCTTTACCAAGGGGGAGGAGCAATGGGCTGGAGGGGATTTGACCACCCCCCAGCCCACCTTACCTTGACAAAGCCCTGGGGGTATCAACCCCCAGGGCCCCTGGTAGGGGGATTTGACCACCCCCTCCAGGGATCTGTGAGAAGGAGGGGGGGGGGAACAGCATGTCTGCTGGTCACACCCCCCCCCCCCATGTGAGTATGAGACCAGACCCAGGTGTGTCCTGGGTCCCATCTGGCCACTTGTATGGCCAGGGGCTGGTTGCATGAGGCAACCAGCCAGCCTGTGAGGTGACAACCAACCAGGGATTGAACAGCAAAGGGGCTGGTTCAGCCCTGTAACAGTGGAAACACCAGAAAGTACCGGAATAGGCTGGTTGTAAGGGTACAGAGACTGATGCCATGCGGGCTGATGTAGTCCAAACCAAGTAACAAGGCCTGTAGATTCTGTAGAGCTCTTTTGGGGCGGAAAATTTGCCTTTTGGCTTTTTGTATCATGGGCTCACAAGATGCCAATCTTTTGTACTTAAGGAGCTCTTCTCCCTGCTGTTTTCCATCATCCATTCATCATCAAATCAAATTCATCACCAATATCATCCAAGGTATTGCCCCATTGTGAGAGCCCATCAGCAATTATTGACACAAGGTTTCCAGCATTTCTTTTGCTTTAAATACTGCTCATTTGCCTAAGCTAATTGCTGGCCATAATTATAACACATTATCAGTACCAACATCATCATTACTTCCAAGCCATCTTGACCCTTGTACCTTACTCTGGAGAACCTCAAAGACCTCAAGTTTTCCAAGAAGATGTCCTATATCCCTGATGTTAGCTCCACAAAGATAGTTCTGAACAGTCAGAATTATAATGCTTGGGCTGTCCTTATGGATAGTGAGCTGGATAGCATCTGCTGTGGGGAGATAATGGATGCAGATGACACTTTTATCAGTTCAGAAGTGGAGAAAAAGTCTTATCATCTCATCCTAAGGCATCTTGATGAGAATCATGTGAAATGGGTTGCCAATACTCTTAGGGAAGATCAGAGGAGGAGGGGCAGCATCCTTTGGAAGTTGCTTAAGTCCAAGTATGCTGGTGATTCTGTTCACCAGAAGGGTATAGCTTTCAATAAACTTTTCAAGTTACAATATTAAAATTGTAAACAGTTTGTTGCAGAGGCTAGGTCTAGCATAGCCAAGTTTAAGTGGTCAGGACTTAACATGGATCCTGAGTGTTTGTCACTCTTAATCCTTCAGAAGCTACCAAAGGAGTTTGATTCTTTAGTCAGAATTATTTCTCAATTGGATCCTCTTCCTGGGGAGGAGGATGTGCTGAAAAGGATTGAAAAGGATGATCTTCAGTTCAAGATGAAGGGGGGTTCTGGAACAGCCCTTGTTGGAAAGACTGGAAAATCTTGCAAGAAGGCAAAAAAGGATTTTTCCAAGGTCTTATGCTATAATTTTCAGAATAAGGGGCATTATTCTAAGTATTTCAAGGAGGCCAAGTAGAGGAAGAAGTCCAAAGAGAATGACAAGGAGGTCAATCTCACTACTGAAAAAGTTGCAATGGTGGCGTTTGATGGTCCAATGGAAATGGTTGTTGGGGAAGAAGGTCCCAAAAAAAAAGGCCAAACTTGATGAGAATCAAGAAATGGACTTGATTGATTATGAAGTGAGTAATCTTAACCTCAAAGATGAGAACTTATCAGTGACTGATAAAGCTTCTTTCCTATTAGGAGTATTGAAGGAGGATGTTCTTGTTTTGATTGATTTGGCTGTACAGATCACATGTTCTTTGAACCAGATTTATTTTCAAATCTTAGTGATTATGATGGAGTTTTAAATATTTTTCAGAAAGGAAGAACAATTCAGATTAAAGGAATTGGAAAAGTTATTCTTGCAAATCACTTGGGTTTCAAAATTTCTTTTGAGAAAGGGTTCTATGTACCAGAGTTGCCTTATAACCTTGTGTCCTTTGGAGTGTTGTGGAAAAAAGGTTTCTAGATTTGTTATATTAAAGAAGATAGGCTTGTTATTGATATGAATGGGAGAACTGTTCTTAGTGGACAGGTTCGGAACAAGCTTTTGTGTGCAAGCTTGTTCAAAATCTCAGCTTTGAGCACTTTTTCTCACAATAGAAGTGGCCATAAGGTAAAGGACAGCAACTGTGAGAGTTGTAACTTGGGGGCTAAGACTAGAAATGTGTTCTCAAAGAGTAGAGATTGCACTGATGTTCCTAGATAGAAATTTTCCATTGATTTGGCAGGGCCACTCACACCAGAGTCCCTTGGTGGGGAAAGATACTTCATCAAATTAGTTGATACTGCAACTAATTATCTTTGGGTTAAACCAATTCAATCTAAGGATCAGACCACAGAGGAGGTTTCTGTAATCTTTAAAGTCTGGAAACAGAATGATCTAATGAAGGAGATAAAGAGGGTTATCACCTATGGAGGTGGTGAATTTGTGAGTAAAGAGTTTGAGAGGTTATTGAAAGATTATGGTATCATTCATATAGTCACTACTGCAAGTACTCCACAAAATAATGGAATAGTTGAGAGAATGAATAGGACTTTACCGGAAAAGTTCAGAACTATTATGTCTCAATCTGGTCTACCAAAGTTCTTATGGGCTGAGTTGATGTGTACAGTCTGTCTGTTGCACAACATTGTAAGTGTTAATGGGAAGAGTCCTCATTATCAGTTTTGGAAGTTGTACCCCAAAACATCACACCTAAGAACAATTGGTTGCTTGGTGTATTATAGTGTCCACCATAACAAGATGGTTGGAAAATTAGACCCTAGAGCCAGAACAGGGGCACTTGTAGGCTATGATTTAATAAGTAAATTGTATAGGATCTATTGTCCAGGGACAAAAAAAGGTTATCCATAGTAGGGATGTAAAATTTGATGAAAGTATCTTTCCACTCAAAAGGAGTGAAGATTTTGTTGTTAATAAGTCACAGAAAGAAATAGAATTAGCACCTATTTCACCAGCAAAGGCTGAGGAACATGTGGTTCCAGAAGATGAAGAGATGGCAGACGTTCCACTAGAGGGTTTAGTGCCTGCTTCAGGGTTGTCCATTAATTTGGAACCTGATGAGCCTCCACCTCCAGTTAGAAGGAGTGGTAGGGTTAGAGTACCAGTTGATAGGTATGGGGAATGGAAGTCCCATTATGCTGCCGCAGGATATGAGGAAGATACATTTAAGGAACAGTATATTCTCAATGAAGTCCTGGAGTTGATTTCAGAAATGGGTAACAGGGTTAACCCAAATAGCTTTGGACAAGCTATGAATTCTGATGAGAGAGCCAACTGGAAGAGTGCTATTTTTGAGGAATTTGATTCTCTAGAAAATAATATTGTCTTTGAAGTGGTTAAGCGGGATTCCGTTCCAAAAGGAAAGGCCATTGTGGGGTCTATATTGGTGTTAAACAAAAAATTTGACACAAATGGAGTTTTGAAAAGATTCAAAGCTAGATGCATTGCACAGGGCCTCAAGCAGAGAGAGGGTATTGATTACCAAGAAACTTTCTCACCAACTGGAAGGCTGTCCACCTTCAGGTACATCATTTCTCTGGCAGTGGAGTTGGGTGAAGAAATCAGACAATCTGATTTTTTAACAGCATACTTGAATGCAAAACTTGGAGAGGAGGAGACTGTTTCTATGTCAATCCCTGATGGTTTTTGTGAATTGTTAGTAGAGACTAAACCAGAAACCATGAAGAAAATCTGTTTTAGAAGTTTTCTTTCAGCAGATAAAGAGGAATATGTCCTCAAGCTGTGTAGATCCCTTTATGGATTGAAGCAAGCAGCTAGGTTGTGGTATAATACCATGAGTGAGAAACTGATACAGATTGGTTTCAAGACGTCTGAGGCCAACCCTTGTCTCTTTGTGAGAAAGGATGCAATTTTGTTTGTATGGGTGGATGACATTATAATCATTGGAAATGGTAAAGAGAGAGTCATGTAGACACTCCAAAAGAAATTCAAGATCAAAGATCTTGGTCTGGCCCAACAGGTGCTAGGAATGAAAGTCAGTAAGAGCAAGAATGGTATTAAGTTAGACAAGAGCCATTACTTGGCAGCTCTTCTTAAGAAATATGGCTTAGAGGATGCCAAGGAGTTTGGTACTCCTATGCAGTCAAACATTTGTTTAGAGAAGTCTACAGATGAGGATTATCTGGAGTTTGTTCAATCTGGGAACGACTGCAGTTCAGCTATTGGATTGCTTAATTATTTGGGGCAGTGTACGAGGCCCAATATTTCTTTTGCAATTGGTGTCTTGTTGCAAAACTTAGAGAAGCCAAGCATGAGGAATTGGTCAGCGTTTAAGAGAGTTATGAGGTATCTTAAAGGAACGCACAGTCTGGGACTGTTTTTTACAAAGTCAGCAAACTTTGATTTGGTTTGTTATTCCAATGCAAGTTGGGAAGATGGTAACACTAGGGAATCAACAAGTGGTTTTGCATTCTTCTTAGGTAAGAATCTGGTGTCATGGATGTCCAAGAAGGTATTGGCAATAAGTCTTTCATCAAAAGAGACTGAGTATAGACCTTACTTAGCAGCTTCACAGGAAGCAAAATGATTGAGAAAAGTCTTAGAGGATACACATAAGCCACAAGGGTTTGAATTTTTGTATTCTGATAACCAGAGTGCCATTGCGTTGGCGCAAAACCAAGTGTTCCATTCAAGAACAAAACATATCAATGTTCACTATAACTATATACACGATGCGGTTAACTGCAAGGAGATTGTGTTGAGGTACATGCCTACTGGAGCAATGATTGCAGATATCTTGACTAAGGCTTTAGATAGGAACAAGCATCAAGGCTTTGTGACTAACATGCAAATGTCACCCCTTTTGGATTAAGGGGGTGTGTTAAAACACGTATGCACTTACCTGTGTGCTACGTATAAGTGTTATCCAAATGGGATGCACATATGGGCCCCTGCGGCCCATTGGAAACTCACACAGACCATACGGGCCTGTGTGGATGTCACAGATTTGGGGAAACTGGCCTCAAAACGCGTGAAACAGGCCTATTGGAACACGGGCCCTAATGGGTCTGGTGAGGTATATGGGAAAATACAGCCAGATGGGCTTGTATGGGCATAATTGGGACCAAGGTTTATTTTGGACATACTTGGCCAGACGGGCTGGCCTGCCAAAGTATGGTTTGCTTAGTTTTTGGGCTTGGGGCAGCCCATTGGGGCCTCTGCCTGTGTTGCAGCCCGGTTGGGGCTGCCGCCCGCTTGGGGCTGCTATTTTTGCCTACAGCCTGTTTATGGGGCCCAACAGCCTGCGCGGGGTGGCGGCCGGCTGTTGTAGCTGCGGGGCTGGGGCCGGTGGCCCCGGCTCCTCCCCCTCCCCTTGCTTGCCATTGTGAGGGGGAAAGGGAAGGCTGGCTGGGTTGAACCAGCCAGCAACCGGTCAGGGTGGGGGGGATTTCATCACCCTCCCACCCAGGAGGATGACGTGGTAGCTGGTCAAAACAAAGTGACCAGCGGTGGGGGGGACCTGACCACCCCTCCACCATTGAAGCAAAGGGGTGCTCTCCCCCCCCCTTTTACCAAGGGGGAGGAGCAACAGGCTGGAGGGGATTCAACCACCCCCCAGCTTACCTTACATTGATGAATCCCCGGGGGTATCAACCCCCAGGGCCCCTGTTAGGGGGATTTGACCGCCCCCTCCAGGGATCTGTGAGAAGGAGGGGGGGGGGACAGCATGTCCACTGGTCACCCCCCCCCCCCCCCCATGTGAGTATGAGACCGGACCCAGGTGTGTCCTGGGTCCCACCTGGCCACTTGTATGGCCAGGGGCTGGTTGCATGAGGCAACCAGCCAGCCTGTGAGGTGACAACCAACCAGGGATTGAACAGCAAAGGGGCTGTTTCAGCCCTGTAACAGTTGAAACACCAGAAAGGACCAGAATAGGCTGGTTTTAAGGGTACAGGGACTGATTCCATGCGGGCTGATGTAGTCTAAACCAAGTAACAAGGCCTGTAGAGCCTGTAGAGCTCTTATGGGGCGGAAAATTTGCCTTTTGGATTGTTGTATCATGGGCTCACAAGATGCCAATCTTTTTTTACTTAAGGAGCTCTTCTCCCTGCTGTTTTCCATCATCCATTCATCATGCAATTGAATTCATCACCAATATCATCCAACGTATTGCCCCATTGTGAGAGCACATCAGCAATTATTGAAACAAGGTGTCCAGAATTTCTTTTGCTTTAAATACTGCTCATTTGCCTAAGCTAATTGCTGGCCATAATTATAAAGGATTGTTCAAATCACTTTGTGATTAAAGCTTTTTTATTAATTTTTTTTTGATGGATGATTCCTACTTTACTAATGTTTGATCCTTTTGAATTTTGGAAGGTTGATGTTGATGAAATTCCAACCAATTCTCAGTTAAATGAGAAATTCAATGCATTGATCTTGATATACTGAAAAATATCAATGCAAGCTGTTGAAGTACCTGATTCAGAAGACCGCAAATTATTGATCAAAGCCAAGAGTTGAACCAAAAGTCTTGCAATCAAGTAGAGGTTTCCCAAAATTGACAGAAACCTGGAGGGATCATTCTTGATTTAAAAATTTTGAAAAGGAACTTAAGAGGCAAAAGGGAATCAGATGGGCACTAAATAAGAAAAGACAAAAGATTGTAAGTCTTTTATTTTGTGAAATGTTGATTTTTTTGGTTTAATGAACTGATGATGATATGATGATAATTGTTAGTAAAAGTCAGCAGGATCAGAATCTGAATTTCATATTTCAGAGGAAGATACTGAAAGTGAATTAGCTTCACTTCATTTGACTTTGGAATCATCTTCAGAGGAAGAAGATGTGCAGGAATGGTCAACCAGAAGCTCATCTTTGGTGAGTATTGATTGCATTGATTAATGTTATTGGAATTTTGGCTGAGTGAGTTTTGATTATAGGAAGCCAAAGTAAAATACCTCAATCAAATACCTGAGAAATTACACAATTTCTTGGGTGAGGTTTGGTATTCAATTGGTGATGGGAATTGCAAATTTAGAGGCATTGCTAAATCACTTGGTTATGATGAAGACAGTTGGTTTAAAGTGAGAAAGGAAATGATTGAAAAATTGGAGAGACATAAAGCATGCTACATTCAGATGCTAAAGATTAAACAAAGACTTATGGGTCAAATAATAGCAGACACATATTCCAAATCTATATGTTTTATTTCATTGGAGTCATTTTTTACTTATAATGAAATGGGAAAAGGTGTTAAAGATCAATCAGAGAATTTTATATTTCCTTTGTAAATAATAACCACTGCGTTCTATTAGTACTCAAGGGAGAAATCATTCCAATCCTGCCCATTGTAGCAAAGCCCTCTGCTTTCATTTCAAAGAAAGCTTCTGGTTTGATTGATCATCTTGAATATCAACCGCACGTTTATTCTAAATTATAGAATTCAACTATGGGTGATGATTAATTCACAACTCCAGTTGTATGGGAGTTGTGTAGGTCCCCACACAACCTGTGGGAGTTGTGTAGGGTCCATATGCTACTCCAAAGGGTTTTTCCAAACACGCACAACCCCTGGGGGGGCATATACCCCCCATAATGGGCAGTTTTGATTTTTTTACCCCTGTACACAACAATTTAGACCTGTGTACAGGGGTATACACCCCCCCAGGTTTGTTCAAGAATTTATTTATTTTTATTTTATTTTATATTTTATATTTTTTATTTTGTAGGCATGTGTGGTGCCACACAAAACTGAAACCTAATGTGGGGGCTACAAAACTGCATTCAAGTCATTTGGAGGCTACACAACTTGATTTTATTTGTTTAGCATTCCAGAAAACTCAAATGGGATGTGTGGCATGCTACACACCTCAAATGGGCTGTTTAGGATCACACATGTCACATTTGAGCCATGTAGCATGCCACACGGCCCATTTGAGTTGTTTAGCATGCCACACGGCCCATTTGAGTTGTGTAGCATGCCACAAGGGACATTTGAGTCATGTAAACAACTCAAAGAGTTGTGAATTTAACATTAACCTTCAATTATAGACCTCCTTTCATCATTGGGTTTCCATATAACTTGTAATCCTTATGCATCTAACTTGTACTTATATTAATATAAAGGGTTATCACATTTTGAAAATCATTATGTTAAGTGTTTTGATTTAAAATCATGATGTTGAATTTTCTGAATGAGGTTTTAATGGTAATTCAGTTCAAATTGGGTTGGGATGATCCCATCATAAGGAGTATTTTTACTTCTTGTGATTGGATCAGCTTAACACAAGTTGAACTTGTTTTTTTTTTGTGTTTTTACTTCAGGGCTATTCAGGTTGAACTTGTATTTTTTGGCACTTTAATTTAGGGCTTCTCCATAGACTCTTTCATTTTTTTATTGAATTTTTGTTGTTTTTACTTCAGGGCTAGTCAATTTCAAATTGTATTTTTTGATTTTTTGATTTTTTTCTTTTTTAATTTTTTTTCAATTTTGATCAGAAAATCAACTGGTTTTTGATGTTTTGGCTGTATTCAGTTTTCTTGTTTTTTATTTATTTTTATTTTATTTTTTATTTTTTGTTTCTTTTTAACCCAAAAATGAACATTTTTTTTATTTTTTGGTTGATTTCTGTTTTTTTTTTTGTATTTTTATTTAGTTTATTTTAGTTTTAGTTTTTTTTTACCCAAAAAACTTGTAGTTGTGTGGCACACAAAACTACTACATTCAATTTGTGCACAACCCCACACAACTTGAATGTAGTTGTGTGTGGTGCCACAAAAAACCAAACCGTTGTTTGGGGGCTAAAAGACTACAGTCAAGTCATGTAGAGGCTAAACAACTCAATTGTAGTTGTGTAGCATGCCACATGGCCCATTTGAGTCATTTACACAACTCAACTGAGTTGCGAATTTAAAATTTCCCAATATCTTATCAAAGATTTATATAGCCATCAGGATTTTTATAAAATTATTTGGATTGGATTTTTCATCCAAATATCAAACACAGTGCATTCTAGCCAAAAAAAATGTTCTGATAAGTGATCCATTTCATTGTTCTTTGAACCCCTCCTCCCAACTCTCCCTTATCCCATTCCAAATGGATTGTGAACTTGTGAATTTCTGTCCCAATACTTTCATTATATCAAATATTGTCTTCTGGAAAGATGGATTATATGTAAATTTAATTCCAAGCAATTTTAAAAACTTTTGAGATTCCAATAGCTGTTCTAAAAAAAATAGATACTTTATTAGATGGGAATTGTAGAAGAAAATTTGATGTGGTTTTTTTTAATCAAGGATATCCAAATTTCATAAGCCAAAATCCTCTAATTTGGATCCAAGAAATTTCAGGGTAGAATACTCATTTTTGATTCCTTGTGGCTCATCCAGGTTCAAAACATTACCTATAAAAACTAGAGAGACTTTTTCCCAATATATTTGAAAATTTGAAAGTAAAATACAAATATTTTAAAGAATATATAGGATAAGAAAAATTAAATATCCCTGTTGGAGTTATCTTTCAAATCTAATTCTCTGGAAAGTTAGTCCCCCAGAAAAAGACTTTTCAAAAGAAATTTCAACAAGCTTCCAAATGATTTCCATACACAATTTTGCAATCTTTTTTCTACAGAATATTTGTGATACTACCAAGATAAAAAAATAGGGTGTTAGGTTTTTCACGCCCCCAAACCTGGAAAACATGCGGTTTGGAAGTCCCCACAACATCCTGTGACATTCCCCACCCACGCAGTAAACATTGAAAAAACACGGTTTTTGGGGGTTGTCAAAAAAAAAAAATACCGGGGGATGGGGGGCATTTCAAACCCCTGTAGAATAAATCCTAAGAATTTTGGCAATTTTTAAGGCCTTCAAAATTGCTCCCAAAAATCTGAAAAAAAAATGCTCCACATCTCAAATCTTTTCACATTTTTAATCTTTTTTTGTGGATAACTTTGAAAAATATGAAAGCCAGAAATTTTCCAAATATGGCAGGCCATTTAATTATAATTTTTTCAGAATGTTAGTACTTCACTCTCCCTACCAGAAAATGGGATTTACATAAAAAATGAGACATTATTTTCAATTCTTTTTTTTGTTATTTTTGCATGAGATTTTCCAAATTTTCAGTTTGCAGTATTATAGTGGGCATTTTAAAGGTCCCAAAATAATCATCTGGGGATTTTTTAGCTTATTTTTCCCCAAAGAATTCATAATTAAAAACACAAAAGTGGTGTTTTTTGCTCTAAATCAATGGTTTTTTGCTCTAAATGAATGGTTTTTTGCTCTAAATCAGTGGTTTTTTGCTCTAAATCAATGGTTTTTTGCTCTAAATCAATGGTTTTTTTCTCTAAATCAGTGGTTTTTGCTTTAAATAAATTGTTTTTTGCTCTAAATTAATGAGAAAAAAAGAATTATGAAAAATTGAGTGAGAAAAAAACAGACAAATGATTCAACCAAGATTAATTTGTACTACTTTATTATTTTTACTAAAAGGAAACAAAATCTTCAAACCAAGTTCCAAGTTATTATGAATCAAATTTTCCCATTTTTTTGATTCCTTGCTAGCAAAAGCCTTCCAAAGGGGATCTAATTGGGGAGCTGGCCAGAGTTCAGAATTATAGTGGAAGGGAAATATGTCCTGAAAATGTTCTAAAATAATTAAAAGTATGGGAGATGTTTGAGAATTGGAAGTTGGAGGTGAATTGAGTGGCAAATAAGTTGATGGCATCAAATTAGATAAAAGTACCACTTGCCTTTTGTATGTATCTGCAAGCAGGAAACCATGGAAAGGGAATTTCATCCAGTGACTTTGAGGGGCAGGTCCAGAAGTGTGGTTCAGATTTTTTCTTTCTTTTTCAAAATTTTCATCCCAGACTTGATGAATGAAGTTTTAATCCTTGAAGATAGAGTTGGATTCCATTTCCTTGATCATTTCCTGACGTATTGAGCTCCAATCTTCAGATTTAAGGCCCAAATTAACTGCTACTGATCTAAACCCACAGTTCTCATCACACATCAAATCTCAAAAATGTGAAATTTTTGGTATGGCTGTCTTTGGGAAAATGAAATTTTTGTATTGATACTAAGTAAAAAACAATCAGTATTGTTTAAGATGAAACAAAAAAAACACTTCATACTGACTTTATCAATAGCCACCACTTGAAAATTATCAGAAGATGACTAAGACAATTTTGTGACCTTCATCCCAAAAAATAAGGGGTTAATAAGTGAACCATAAAGCAAGATTAATTCAGAAATTTATTCACCTTTTCTATTTCAGAGGCTGTGGCTGTGGGAGCAAAGATTGGATTCCCTGGAGGCCTATAAGCATATTCATCTTCATCTTTTTTTTTTCTTCTCTTGATCTTCTTCAAAGTCCCATGACTCAAATTCTGTGAAACAAACCTCTTATGGATGATTGTTCCTGACCTCTGAGTGACAAATGAATATATCACAATCAACGGAAACTAGAAAAACAATCCTGATCCCCCCAACCAAAAAGAAAATTACTAATGGCTGTCTTTATTATATTGAATTCTTCAAGATATTTGAGTTCTTCTCCACTAAATTCCTCTTCTGTTATGAACTAATCCTGTTCAAAATGAAAATTTAGCCAAATAAAAAAAAATCACCTCTTCCTCTGATTCCTGTTTCTTTTTCCCTTGGCCTTTTCATGATCTTCATTTCCTTTCCTTTTCCTCAGATTTTGAAATTAGAGAAAACCAATTTCCAACCATATGCTGTTAAAATCAATTCAACAGAAAGGGATAAAAAAACACAAAAAGAAAAAACTTATCATTGAATTAACCACTTGGTGCTTCCTTGGTCTTCCTCTTCTCTTAGGTACTTCAACATATTCAAACCCAGATGGATCCCTCTTAGATGAAAGATGATAAAATCATTTTATTTTATTGGGGGCTCCTTTGGGTATTCCTCAAATTTTCCTTTCTTCCTTTGATAGGGGTTCTTGAATGGGAGTCAGTTGATACTACCCTTTTAACAGTTTCATCATTTCTCCAAGGTAAAAATCTTGTTCTCCTGGGCGCAATTTAAGGAATTCTTCAAATATTTCATACTGAAACTGGTGAATGTTGGTTGATTGGGAAGTTGATTCATGACATGATTGAGAAGGTTGGCATGACCCCTTCTAAGAAAGCTATGAATAATTCCAAAATAAAAGAAAACACTTCAGAACTAAATGTTAGAATTATTTGTTTCTCCAAGAAAAGAAAACATACCGCAATAGGAGGTTTGACATGCCACTGGAGATGAAAATCATCAAGCAAAAATTTTTGCTTCTTTAGATTTGCCTTCTTCACTTGGTTTAAACAAGGAATCCGCATGAAAGAAGAATAATAACAATCAGAACAGTTGGTTTATTTTTCTGCTGAAATTTTAAAGGAATGCACAATCTTGAGAGAATAGTGGCTTATTTTTTGTGAGAGGTGTTCAACACAATATGTGAGACCAATCAAGTTCTTGAAGTATTGCTGAGAAGTTTCAATGGAATTTTCATGGATTTGAATTGAAACTGAATGTTATATTTGGTGAACTAAATCAGAGAAGGAACCAGAATAAGTTGTGATAAATTGTTTGATATAAGATTGAAGCCCTTCTATTCTAGATGTGCTGGTATTGGGAAAATTCAGGTGCTTTTTTGAAGCATATGAAACAAATTTTCTGTTTAGAGGAAGCCAGTTTTCAAAAAGGTAGTAAGAATTAGGTCAATTCCAGACTACAGTCAGTTTGGTAAAATTATCTTGTTAAGAATTTTAAGATTTGTATTTGACCAGCATATTCCAGTGTTTTCTGAATATCATCCATTTTTCTTCAGATTTAAAGTGTTTTCTACAATTTGCTTGAATGTTTTTGAAGATATTCCAGACACAGAGTAAATCATGAGAGTTGGGAAATACAGTTTCAATGGAATGAATCAGGGCTTGCTCTTTGTCAGTCACAATGAATTTGGGTTCTTCATGTTCTAATATTTGATGAAGTTGTTGGAGAGCCCATTTATAGTCTTCATTTATTTCTTGCAAGAGGAAACAGAAAACAACAGAGAATGTTCTAGCACAGTTTTTGAACCCAGCAATGTGAAGAAGAGGCATGGAAAATTTGTTGGTTTTATAGGTACAGTCCATTATTAATACTGATGGGAAGACTTTGATTAATTGGATAGAATCTGGGTGAGAAATTAATAAAGAACTAATATGACCATTTTGATTATTGATTTCATATGTGAAAGAATAGTTTCTTGATTAAATTATTAAAGCTTCTATGGTTGATTTTCCTTCCATTTTTTCTTTTTTAATTTTTGAATTTTTGTCATAGATTGTACTAAGGGTTGTGTGAACAGGAGAATTGGAGTACTGCATTAAGGAATTAAGAATTTTCAGGGGAGGAACCCCAGCTTTGGTTAAAGAATTTACCATATCCTCTTGATGAACCTGAATCCTTCTATAAACTGGATGGGTGGATGGATCAGTTGATGGTGGATGATTGTGATCAGGGCATTGGATTTTTATTTCCCAAAGACCAGACTTCTTGTAAAAGCTTCCAGAGAATTTGAAGGGACAGTTTGTTTTTCTAGTTGAGGAAAGTCTTTTGATATCCAAATTGGGTTTATATTCCCCATATTTTTCACATTGGTAAGTATATCTTTGCTCTTTAGTATTGGAGACTTTGGTGGAAATGGCATATCCATGGGATTTATCCCACTCTTGAACAACATCCACAAGGTCCCCCTTTGAATGATATGATAATTCAGGTGGAGGAGCCAAAGGGGTGTAATCATGGGGGTGATATGAATCAGTTGAATCATTAGAAGTAGAAGCAGCAGAGGCAGATAGTTTAGCAGAAGAAGAATCAGCAGAGGCAGATAGTAAAATTGGGTTGGTGTGTTGTTCAGACATTTTTTGTTTGGGATTTTGATTTTGAGATTTTTTTTTATGAAGACTTGATTTTTTTTTGATTTTTGATTTGGTTTTTTGATTCAGAGGAGTCTATTCAGTGGGTTTGGATTGTTGTATTTGATAGTTTGAGTTGTGTTGAGTAGTTATGTGTGATTGGTTGATTGGTGTTGAGTAGTTATGTGTGATTGGTTGATTGGTGTTGAGTTGTGATGATTGGTGATGGTGGTGATGATGGTGTGGTGTGGAGTGGATTCTGGATTTTGACAGGTGATGTTGTGATTGGGGAGAGGATTGGAACTCCCCAAGAGGTGATGAGGAGGCAGTAAATCATTCAAAATCATATTGAATATCAGATTATTCTTATAGAAGAGCCCAAAAATGCGGACCTACCCCAAAAAGGGCTTTAAACATGGTATTTTGAGGTTAGACATTTGAGGGCCAAAGAAAGTTCCAAAAAATATGAAAAAAAATATATTTATGTTTTATTTGAAGTGAATTTTAAAACTGTAAGCTGAGTTTGTCCATAAAAAGGATCAAAATAGTATCAGAAATTGCTTCAAAACACACCCCAAAACAGACACTTTGCATCATTGTTGTAGATGCATCAATTTTTTTGGGTGAATAATTGATCATAAAAATTCCTAAATTATTTTTTTGGTCCCTTCAAAATTCTCACTAAAATACTGAAAGCTTAATATTTGGAAAATCTCATGGGAAAATAAAAAAAAAAAGAATTGAAAATAATGTCTCATTTTTTATGTAAATCCCATTTTCTGGCAGGAAAGTGAAGACCTAAAATTCTGAAGAAACTATAATTCAATGGCCTGCCATACTTTGAAACTTTCTGTAACTTCAGATTTTTCAAAATGGTCAACAAAAAAAGATTAAAAATGTGAAAAGATTTGAGATGTGGATTGTTTTTTTTTCAGTTTTTTGGGGGAAATTTTGAAGGCCTTAAAAATGGCCAAAATTCTTAGGATTTATTCTACAGGTTTTTGAGATGCCCCCCTATCCCCCCATGTTTATTTTTTTGACAACCCCCCAAAACCGCATTTTTTCAGGTTTACCACATGGGTGGGGGACATTGCAGGATGTTCTGGGGATTTACAAACTGAGTGCTTTCCAGGTTTGGGGGCATGAAAAACCTAACACCCAAAAAAATATTTTCAATGAATAATAAGATTTTGGTTAAGCTCAACCACCTGATTTGCATTTCATTTTCATTTATAATTCAATTCCATGAATTTATTCCCCCTGTTATCCCTACCACCCATGTGAAGCTCTGTAAAAATAAAATTTATTAAAGTGAAGTGTTCTACAAACCTGGAGATTATAGTTTTGAATGAAATTGTTTTTTATTTGAGTAGTTATATGGGGTTTATAGGTTTTTTTTATTGGAAAAATTTGGTTTCAACTATATTTTTTGATTATGGATATGGCAGAATTTATTAATTTAATTAGTAATGAGCTTTCATACAAGAATTATTTGAAGATAGAAGCAAAAATTGTTTTCAGGAATTGGGTGATTTTCATGCCAAATTTATTTGGGACACTATAGTTTTCTAACCTTCTTTATTTCTAGAAATATTTGGAAACCTGGCATGCTTCTAAAAGAGTGTGGTGGTTAAGCCACAAGAAAAAATAGGCTTTAGGGAGATTTTTAAGATGAATATAAAAATTTTCCTTGGAAGATAATTTATATTGATAAATCTTGAGATGGAGGGTAGGGAAACCTTGAAAAATTGAAAAATTTCTAGATTTTAAAGCCTGGAAGATAAAATTTAATTTTTTTACAGCATTCTTTCCTGAGTTCTTTTCAAAGTCTCATTAAATTATTTTTTTTTTAAAAAATCAGCAGTTAAAGTGATCCTATTCTTCTTTTTTAACTGTGAGCCTACATATTTTATAAATATATATTTCTGAATCAATCCAAAGTTTTAAGGAGTTTGTGGTACCACCCATTTTTTGGATTTAATTAATTTTTTTGAGAAATTATTACTTTGATTTAAAAAGCATCCTGAATTTTACTTTTCATATTTAATTCATGAGAATTTATTTCTCTAATTTTACAAGTATTTTTCTGGTTTTGATGTTAGAAGATTAAATTTTTTATCTTTATACTTAATGAAAATTTTATTGGAATATCCCAAAATTTTTTGATTCTTCTTGTGACATTGATATATGTATTTTGTATCTGATTTTTTATGCTTGGTACAAAGGTATTTAAATTTCATCAAAAATCTTCCATTTCCTTCAAAGAAGCATTTTTTTCATATTTTTTGTGATAAATTCTGTAATTAATGTTATTGTTGTTGAAATATTTGGAAATATTTGAATTAACCCCATCAAATAGGTATATTTAGAATTTTTTTATGTTTTTTTATGTTTTGTACAAAGTTATTTATTTCCAAACAAAATATTCTATTTTGTTTGAAAAAAAAATTGATCATTTTCATTATTTTTCTTACATTGAATTTTTTTCAAATCTGAGGTCATATTTAGATTCCTTTCTAAAAAAATTATATTTATTGCATTTTTTCATATTGCATTAACTCAATTGGTGTCTATCATTTAATTCTATGAATAATACTGGGAATTTCACCTGTTTATTCTGGATTGATTTTATTCTGAGAATTATTTTGAATGAGACTTCCCTTTGAAATTAAGAAAAAAAAGGGATGAAAGATGACTCTTTTGAGATGGGAAAAAAGGTTGGATATTCTGCTTTGGTTTTTGAAAAACTCATCAAGAGAATTTTCCTCAACTTGAAAATCCCAGTAGTTTTGATTTTTACTCATAGTTAGAGCAGCTAATGTTTCCTATAATCTGATTTTTGCTTTATGAAAGATCAGCTGGTTGGATAGGAGGATCAAAAAAGTGCAATTAACCCAAAAAACACAAAACTTTTAAAATGTCCTGAGACAGTAGAAAAATTAGTGATGGTTGGCCTTGATATGGAAAGACAAAATGAAGGTGGTAAATGTTGATTAACCACCTGGGAAAATAAATTTTTGAAATTTAAGAAGCTTGATGGGGTTCCCCAGGGCAATTGAATTCAGTAAATTTCCATTTTTTATCAATTGGAGATG